>OVBE01010721.1:1705-14755 GCA_900406425.1 Iberis pinnata
TAGTACCCTCGATACCCAGAAATTCCACCCTTTTGGCACATTCAAGTATAACATCGGCTTCTGCTGCGGTTCGAAGGCCAGCTTTCCGGAGAATTCGAAGCCAGCCTTCTGATGAGAATCTTTCTCCAGGAAATCGTTTTCTTTCACCAAAAAAGACTGACACTAGTAATGTATCAGAGGGATCAAACAAGTCTTTTGGTTTTGAGAGCTCAGAGGATGATTCATCAGAATTTCTGACAAATTTAGCTTCCCTAAGAGCTTCAATCACAGTAGGATTGGACTGTAAATCTAGCCAATTTCCATATAGATAAATTAGTATATCTTCTTGTTCAGACTGAGATCTGCTTTCAAACCCTGCTAACCCAAACCTTACCAAAGTCTGATGATTCTGCAACACAGTGACCCCAAGGGCTTGAAGAAAGTGACATTCAACTGAATCTGGAAAATAGCAAAAGCAGCTTTCATCATATGGTTTGAGGAAGGAATTTCCAGCAATAATACACAAACCCTGCCTTTGCAAATGTGTATAAGACTCAGTGACAGTCTTAAATATAGGAAGTGAACTTAGCACTTCAAGTTCATATGCTTGATATCTTGAGCCACTGGAAGAATAATCATTAGCCAAAAGGGTAAAAAGCTCATCACGGCCAGTTGTCGGGAAGGAAGCAATATCAGCAATGTACCCAGCTCGTTTCCCTTCAGCAAGCTTGGAGGCAATAGCTTGGCCAAGTGACATGCTCGATGAAGGCAGACATTTGCATTTTTCAGCACAATCAATATATGCAGCATCACAAACAGGTATATTGCACTGGTTTAACATCAAAATAAGCCAAGGATGCTTGCTCTGTACTAAGTCAAATCCTGAAACATAGTGCTGAATCAACTCAGTTAAGGAACCATCACTTGCTGATGTTGTGGGCATTTCACTGTCTCTCTGATGCATATCAGTACCATTTCCAGAGATTGGTTGTGAAGATTGTGGTGGTGGAAAGAAAATTAAGTGTCTCTCTCTTACACGGCACAAAATCGGTCTGCCAAGGAAGGCAGGAATCAGAGGCCAGTCTGAAAAGAGAGAGAGCTCCTCGGATGATCCATTAAAATTCTTCCAAAAGAGCCTTATCCATTCAGGCGAGGGACCACTATCATCACTAGAACTGGATGTACTTTCACATGAAAACCATGGCACATCATTTGATTCCGAGATATAATTAACCCAGTGTTCATGAAAAAGAAATTTCATATTACTGGCCAGTAAAGGCAGAGACCAGCTCCTTAATTTTAAAAATGCTTGAACTGAAGACATCAAAAATATATCAGCCAAGCTCGATCTGTCAAACACTTTTGGATGGATAAATCGTGCAGACACAGGCAACATCAAAGCCTGCTGCTCCTTGTTGCCCAACCATAGCTCAGAAGTACCCAAACGTGTTAAATGATTTGTTGCAGTCGGGCATGGTAATCCTTTAAGTTCATTAAGTGCAGACAGAAACCTAGGGTCAACATTATTAAACCTACTATCATTATATCCAGCACGGCCAATATCTTCAACAACAACTCTACCAAAATCAAACAAAGCTTTCCCTAGGCTTGTCATCATTTCAAACGCATCACTTGAGCCAGCCTGAGCTTGATTAGACATCGAAGCAGAAGTTTTGTTTCCTTCATCTATGTTTGACCCTTCAGAGTTGAGCTCTCCAATGAATTGAATATCTGAGAGACAATATTCAAGTACATCAATATAAGTATCAACAGATCGGAGATCGATAGATGCAGATGACTTCCTAAGAAGATTGCGAACCATCTTTGGTTTAACTTCTCGAACCGGAATCGCTACAGCCTGGACTTCAGCCAATAATTCCCAAGGCACGGAAAACACAGGGTAATGCTCCTTCACAAAGCCGCAAACTGTAACAGGAAGCAAATTAACCGCAACCTCACTGCCAGGTTGTGTTAGAAACATACCCTCTTCAGCCTTGACCAAATTTCCCGAGTAAAGCTGCCACAGAGGAAGGTCAGCAACACGAACATAAAATGGCCTTATAACTTGTTCAACCAAGCATTCCCACTCCCGCTTGAACACTTCTGTTGCTACATCATCGTCATGTTGGGTAAGCAAATGATTTTGATTAGATCGTGGCCAGAAGGAATACAACTGATGACCATATGCTTTAAGAGAAAGGGCCAACTGACGTGCTGCACTTGACTCAATTGAAGAGCTTGAATGTTCTCGCCTTAGCCTTTCCATCTCCACCACTATTTCTATGTAAGAATCACGAACACATGACATTAACTCTTTGTTCCATGCATCAATCAATAAATCTCCAGCATCAAACTGTGGCTCATACATAGCTCTCGCATTTTGATTTTTGAAGAGAAAACGACCACAATTATTCCGAATGAGGAAGCATCCAAGGATGGTGACAGGTAGATTAACACTACCAGACAAAGGCAGGGGAGACATTATTGGGCTGGCTGGATGAACATCAACAGGACGACCATTTCGAGATACATGTGCAGCAACTCCAGCAACAGGTGTCAAATTGTACGCAAGATACCTCCTGCAGATAAACAATTTTACACAACATAGATAGACTTGGTTATCTTTTGTACACTCATCACATCTATAAGAACAAAAGCATGAGATATGGGATTCCTTTCTTATTTCATCAATAAAAAAGAATTTAGTTTCTATTTACTTGCGTACCAATTTGATTCTTAATCAAGTATGAAAAGTGACTTGCAGTGTTTTGAATGTGTCTATACTGCCCATGATTTTAATCAAATTTGTAACATTTTAAATTAAAAAGATGGATTTAACATCCGAAGGAGATTAATAATATAACTTTATCCTGACATGGCTTTCTTAGCTGACATGAACGTCAAAGAATATTGGTTACCGCCGGATGATTTTTTATCAAGTAATAGTTACTGACTTTGTACCTGTCAAGAGCCATGTTTCGTGATTGTCCAGATCCCATGCTGAGAACAACAAGCCATCGATCCAGAAGTTTGTTTTCCCCTATTTGTAGGTTAACCTCTATTATTTGTGATTTAATAGCAGAGTTTGAGCTACTAAACAACCTGGAAAGCTGAAATTTTCTCCATTTTTTCTCTGAGAATGGATTCCTCATGGTAGCTGATGCTGAATCAATATGCAGCGTGTAATCTTGATGTGGTTTTGCATTTCCTTGTTCCCATGTGGAATACGATATCTGAAATTAACAAATATTTTATAAGTTTATTAGATCTACTACGGGTCCATCTGCTGCTTAGAATAGGCATCAAAACGAAATGCAAAATGTTTAAGCATGAATACAACAGATGGGAGTATGCCAAACACATTTCTTTTTTGTGCTTCTGCAGATTTCAGACGGTCCAGAAGAATCATGTTTTCGATACAATACCTAAAAGGCTAAAAGAGTCTCATCAACCAAAATGGCCTCAGACAATCTAACTAGTAAAGAAATTCTTTACTTTGTATATACCTATTAGATGGCACCAGCACTGTGTTCAAGTCGAAATTTACCAGCTTCTAGATTACATTTTTTGTATAATGGCATTTTACAGCCATGGGATATCAATTCAATGACGTGCAGGGTGATGTACAAATTATGATACCTGAGAAACTGACTTCAAGAAAATGAGGATTCTGGAGGCATTCTCCAAAAGCTGATCAGATATTTGCTTCACTCTGTTTAACCCCGCCTCAATCCCATCTTTCAAGATATCAGAAGATAAAGGCATCCTAATAATGGTGGAATCTGTCATTGACCAAGTCTGATCTTGGCCAATCAGCATGGGATTAAATTGATCACTGAACCGCTCAACCAAATTTGTACCTAGAAGAACAATTGGTATTATTAAAAGGTAAGTTAAAGAGAGACAACGAAGATCTTACAACTGCTTTATCAAAAAAGGAGCTGAAACATAAAAGTCTGGATGAACGAAGCATAAGCAGTATGGGTTGAGATGAAAATTGACTAAATAGTAAGTATAGTATTAAGTTACAGACCACGATACGAGAATGTCATAAGTTAAAAATATGATCCATGCAGGATACGACCAATGGAAAAAACCTATCAATTTAGGGATGAGGTGGTCTGTCCCTATTAGGACCAGTTACTGAATAAATAAGTCATTTAAGCTATGGGCTAATATGATCATGATTGTCACGCGCCTTTAGTATGGGGAAGACAAGAGTAGGAGAGTAACACCGGAAGTTCATACCTATCAAGGAGAACATTTTTCCAGCAGGAGCCTGAGTCGTCGATGTAGAAAGAGTCGCTCCCACTGGATCAAACATGTAAAAGTAGCCACCAGAAACAATAGACAGAAGATCGCACATGAAGTAACAGCTCAGAAGGCCCAACCCATAGTTTAGAGTTTCACCCTTAACTCTCCACTGAGAAAGAAGCTGAAGGTTACAAACCTCCTCTCTGGTCAATGTAGTCCCTTCTAAAATGGCAACTAGGGCAGGTCCTTGAAATTCACCTGAAAAAGGAGAGCACATTAATAAGAGGATCAAGGTAGGTAAACCTATAAAAATCTATGAAACAGATATTCAGCATATTAAAACCCAAGCAATAAAGAAGCTTGTATCCCGTAAACGCTCAAAAGATCTTTTTCTAGCATCGGAAATGTTATGGACCTCAGATAAATTAAGCATTTCCACAATCGAAAGAGAAAGCTTAGAAAAAAACTAAAAATAATACAAGATTAATAGAATTCACTGAAAGGCTAGTAATAAGCTCCAAGCATTTATTACCTAAATTATGCTGCAGCAAGGACTTGCGAGAATGCTCTCTCTTGTCAAAGATTATGTGCAGTTTTTTAACCCGGCAGCAATCAGCTAACTCAAGAAGGTCGAACAACAAGAAGTCTTTGCTGCCATATAGTGATAGAAGCTCCTTCAACTTTGTAAACTCCATACAGGGAAGATCTTCAGTAATATCATTATCTACTAAGGAGATACAACGAAGAGATTGTATCCCCAATCTATTAGCCATGTCATTGTTGATGCTAGGATGCACAAACCTTTTCCCAGAAAGAGAACTGCTGTCTACCCATGGAGCATCATTGTAAACAAGATCCTCCAACGGGACCAAAAGTCCGGCTGAATCAGGAACTAGCACCAAATTTTTATCAAAATCATGTGACAACTCAGAGGAACAGTCTGCAATGGCTTCAAGAACACAAAGAACAAAATATATTTGTTCGTCTGTTAACGGTGATCCTTTTATATTATTCTGCAAGTGTTGCAGAGTGTTGATATAATCTGACGCATTGAAACTAAGCCTCACACCCAGTTCTAAAAGCAGTTCCTTAAAGTCTGATAGTTCTGAAGGGACAACATATAGATAAGGGGTAAACTTAACTGGAGAATCAAAAGCAAGAACATCCGCAGAGACAAAATCATCTCCAAGCCACACCCAAGGAATACCATGTAATGCTGATCTAAGAGCAAGAAAGTCATTTTCCTTAGCATGTTCTTGCAGTCTCGTATAGAGTAGAGGAATTTGACTTTGTAACATGCTCTCAAAAACAGGATTTACTGATGAACGAGACTTTTGTTCTTTATACGACTTTGATATTCCAATAAGTTGTCTGCACAGGACATCAAAATTCAAAGAGTCCATCCACCCAAGTTTCTGAAGAAGATATGATGAATGGCACTCGCCATCCAGCAAGTGCATTGTGGCAGACACCAAAAGCATCTGAGACTTGGGTCTCACTCTATCTGGAGATGCCACCAGATTACTAGATTCAAGCCATGGAATCCCTTCTATTGGTGGATCAAGACAGATGGGACACCATGGGATAGACCTCAGTTGACACCAAAATTCATCCTCTGATAAGCTCCCGAGATTGAAAGTTTCGGGTACATATTCAGGATAGGTCTCTCCTTCAGGTGAGTATTCACTTGTCTTGGACATTAGATTCTGTGATTCATAGCTAGTCTCGGCTACATAGTCAGGATAGGTATCTCCATCATGTGAGTATTCACTTGTCTTGGACATTAGATTTTGTGATTCGTCATGGTTTGTTTCACCTGTCTTGGATGATAGTTTGACAGAAAGAGTTTTGATATGGAAGAATAGTCTTATACCATATCTCGATGCTTCTAGGTCTCCTGATTCATGTAAAATTGACACAGTTTTAGCAGCATCCAGATAGGCAGAACAATCCAGAGATGTTTTAAGCCCAAGACCAACCAATGCATCCAGGATCTTAGAATCTAAGAAACTCTCAGAAGGGAAGTAGACTTCTTTATGAAGAAGCTCCTGCAGTCCAGGAACACGAGGATCATAAAGCCTGAAAAGAGGACAAAATATGAAGAAAGCTACAAAAATATCGATTTGTTGTATAGAGCTTGCGAATGTAAACAAAGATGGCTAATTTCAAGCTGCTTCTGTAGTTTCTGATTTATTCAACGTAAGATAATAAGAAAAAGGTAATAAGATAGATAAACCTGGAAGGTGGTTGCCATGATCCGTTAGCTGCCAGAACAAAAGGGGTCGTAGATATTGCACACTGAAGGGAATCATCATCAGCGACCAGATCATTTAGTTCATGCAAAATGGCCAACAAAGCTTCTTGCTGAGAAAGGAACTCAGACATACGATTAAGTACACAAGCTTTGTAAAACTCAATTCTCGAGGGCTCTTCTATTTGTAAGTATGTTTTGAAAATAGCTCTCTCCCTCTCTGAGTCTAGGCGTACAAAATCATCATCCAGGAGATCCTCCCTGATACCATCAGGTTTTAGCCACTTAACTGGACAGTTCAAACTTACAAGTTTTCTGTTTCTGTATGACTCAAATATGGGGAGGTGTTTAATGGTCTCAAAGTGGATCTCATTCATTTGTCCACTAGAAAACCACTTTGACTGAAGAATAAAATTCCGTAGCTCATGCAGTTCTCCTTCTGAAGCATTAAGGAAAATCCCTTTTATGTTTTCTTGCCCACCAGAAATTGCAAGAAATGCATTCAATATACCCGTTGCTGTTGGAGGCTGAACAAATGTATCCAACTGAGGGTGCTCTATGGTAAACTCACGCTTTAAGAACCGGCATCCACATTTCAGCAATAATGAAGACATGTTCTCGCTCCATCCATCATCTTGAATAACGTTTGAGTTTAAAGTTAATTGCATGAGACAGTTATCTTCGACTGGCAATATGGGCCACTTGGAAAATACTGAGAGATCATCACAAGATAACTTAAGATAGCTCCACAGAATCCTTATCCACTCTATTGTTGGATGTCCTTGTTGACCAGGTGTCCAAATGATCTTTTCTGAGAGATGCCAATCTGCTGGTAATAGCTTAAAAAAGAGCTTCTCAAGTAAACTGCAAGAGAGAAGACATATGCATGATTCTTTGCTTTGTGCTACAGCTAACAGCTTACTATAAACTGCTTCTGACACCTCACGGTCCACTAGCTGGTGAGGAAGTAAATCCTTCAGAAGTTCATACCCATTTTCTTCTGCAAGAAAGATTCTCTCCGCAGTCCCATTCTTGTTAAAGGTTGTAAATGAACCATCAGCAAGAGGTAGCAGGGGTAAACCATAAAGAAGATCCGCTGAAAAAGGAACTTCTAAATCAAGGAGACAGTATTCTAATGCCAAGACCAAGCCGTTTCTGTCCCTAAACTCACGTTTTCGTCGAGTCAACAGGGTCCTTAACAATTGGGGTGTCAAAAAATGCAATGATGAGCAGGCCTCTCTGAATCTTTCCACAACTGACTTTGAGATATTAATGACAGGTAGACCAGCATCTGCAAAAACATCAACTAGCTCCTGTGCCTTATGAAAGGTAAAATCAGGGTAAATTGCTTGCTTAGTTGAAATCCATTGTCCCCCTCTTGCTTTGGTATATAACACACGAAGACCATTATTCGCAATAAAACTGTAGAGCTTTTTAACCAAAGATGCCCAAGGTTCTGCTCCTAGAGTTACTGGCCAGGCAGAGAAGAACAAATCACATGGACCAAGTTCAAATGCAATTTTTTCAAGCAAATGTCCATAGGCTGGTACAACAACTTCCTCGATCAAGTAAAGATTCCAATCCGACCGTACTTTTCCACCCCCTGCCATATCATTACCAAACCAAAGATCCCTCCTGTTGGATGACAACTCAAAATATGCGTTAATATGCACAGGGAGACCAGTTGTTATAGGTAGAGGTAGAAAACAGAATGCACGTCCCTCAAAGTTTCTTCTATTCTGAACTGAAACAGTGGATGGCTCAAAGGTATCAGAAGTGCTAGTGGGTAAGTTCTCTACATCATCACTCTTGACAGAATTTATAAGCACGGCAACACTAGCCCATGGTATTAACTTATGGGACATTTCGGGTAGGTTCAACTGCTTTTTACTTACCCCAGCATTCAGATATTCACCTGTTATCCATTCATGTGAAGTACAGCCTGAAGAATCTTGCTCGGTCACCACAAACTTCTGGCATTTATACGGGACATCTTTAACTACAGTGCTGCTTAGTTTCTTTAGTAATTGATCTCTATTCATTCCAGCAAAAAGATTTTCATCAAGAAGACTAAACACTTGACTAGATGCCGCTGGTTCAGTATCTTTCCCGACATTGTAGTCTTTACAAACACGATGCAGTAACTGCATTTCATGACCAGCTCCTTCCTTAACAAAAATGGATACTGATTTTACATTCCGCAGGAATATTAAGGAATCCGAAACTACACCAGAAAAGGAAGTAAAGAGAGATAACACATCATCAGGAGTATATATTTCTTTCTTTATTTGGCTTCTGGGAGCTACGCTGGCATTTCTAAGAGGAAACCGAAAGAGTGTTCCAGGGAATGTATGCTCTAAGTCACAACCAAAATGCAAGAATGGTGAAAATTGATCAGGAAACTGATCCAATATATTTCTTCCAGCGAATTTAATCCGCAAGCCTGGGTGACTTGGAGAGATGCCAGGCAAATGATTTGCATGAGGATCAAACATTACAATGTTTTCTCCAGAAACAAATGCCGGGATATCTGTGAAATGATAGACACAGTTGAATCCTAGTCCAAATCTTCCAATCGCAAAAGGTTTTTCAAGTTTGCTTGCTTGACCAATGCGTGAGATCGCATACATATCCTGTTGGGTAAAAACTGAGTTGTTGAAACAGTACAGAGCAGGGCCTTGCCAATCTGCCATTTCAGGAGAGAGGAGTGAAGAAGTCCCATAATGAGTCCTGTCCAAAAGAAATGTCACATCAGAAGCTCCTGCATCGTCTGCATTCTGGACCAGCTCAAAAAGAATTCCAGGCCCATCAGCATACATTTCTAGTATGTGTTTAAGTCTGGTAGTCAATGCCTCATGCTGTCCAAATGCCTCAGCAGCCCCAGATAGACTAAAATTCATCGAATCAGCACTTTCTGCTAGCAAGACTCTACGAAGTGAGCGAACACCAAGTTTCTCTGCTACTTCATTTGATATATTACCGTGGATGAATTTTTGCATTGTTCTTTTTGCATTCAATAGCATTGTAGGCTCAGCACTAAATGAGCTGTTTTGATTGTCTGATGCAGTCAACCACGGAGCGTCATTATAAACCAAGTCACTTGACGGTAAGAGTCGACCAGAAACATCGGGTAAATAGATTGTGACTTTGTCAAGAAACTGTGCTTCAGCCAACTGCTGCGCAATTAGCACAGCTGCCCTGATTTCTTGTGTATCAAGAGATGAAGTACCTTTCTTCACAGCTATTCGACTTAAAACATCGGCATAATCAGATGGAGTTAAAAATTCTCGAACACCAAGCTCCACGAACAGTCTCCTGAAAACAGCTAAGTCAGTGGGCATGACACGGACGTAAGGAACAAGATGAAGAGGGCCATCAAGAACAACCTCACTCAAAGTTGCAAATCCGTCCCCTACCCAGATCCAGCGACTGCCTTCAAGTACAGCCTTAACTATGTCCATCTCATCTGAGCCAAGTAAGCCTGCAAGGATTGAGTATATTTTTGGCATTGCCAAAGCTAGTTCCTGCCGAAGATCCTGATCAATCAGAATTTCATTGTTCTTTCCAAGTTCAAGTAACTGAGCCGCAATTGCACTTCCTCCTGGATGTGATAACCACCCCAAGTTATATGCAAGAGCTGTAGAAGAACATTCACCATCCAGTATCCGCATAGATGCAGACACAAGCCACATATCTGTTTGCGGACGTACAAGCTTCGGAGGAGCAACAGTAGATGTCACAACTGGCCATGGTAACATTTTAAATGGAGCAGACACTAAAACGGGGCACCAGCAAATCATTTTAAGTTCACTCCAAAACTTAACAAGGTTAGATGTCAGATTTCGTGGTCTGAAAGCTGTCGCAGCTCTTGAAAATATCCTGTTTATAGCTCCATCATCTTCACTCGACTGATCAGGCAGCCACTTCGCAGCATTGACTTCTAAAAAAGAAAGAAGCACTTTACCTCGTGAACGAGCCTTTTCCAGATCTGTGTGCATCAGTCGCTCCACCAATCGTGCACTCTCTAATATTGTCTCAGGAGAAACAGTTGTTCTAAGGCCCAAACCTTGAAGCATATCCAGGATTGCAGATCCCTGGAATCCACTACCAGGGAAACAATCTGAATCTTCCAACAAAGCATATAACTCTTCATTACGTGGATCATACAAAACAGACGGGCGTTTAAGAAGGCCATCTATAGTTGGAACAAACTCTAGGTTCTGCAATTCTTCCCTTAAAAATCTATCTTCCAGACACAGTTGTGGAAGATTCTGCAAAATAGAAATCATAACCTGATCACGAATCTCAGGTTGCAAGACTTCAATTCTGTTGAAAACATTCTGTCTGTAGAAATTACTTTTCCTCATTCTCTCAACGCCATAGTACCTCGACAAAACATCTTCTTCGCTGCCTTGGGAACTTAGAATAAACTCACATCCTAAAAGACAGGCAGGTACATCTAGTGGAGGTAAGTACTTAAGAGGACTAACAAGATCAGAATAATCAGATTCCTGAGCATGAGCATATGTTTCTTCATACACACGATAAATGGGCAAAACCTTGCAAATTCTGAGGTATAAATCCCCAATCGGTTGTCCTATGTGCCATTTCGGATCTAAAAGAAAACTACGAAGTTCATCCTTCTCTTGAGCATCCAAAATATAAATCAAATTTTTAACCCCATCCATATCAGAAGAGGCAGCATCAAAAACGGATTCTAAGACACCTCTGTAACTAGCATCCAAAATAAAGGAGGACAAGTCTGAATGTTCGACCTTGAAACTGGGGTTCAATATTTTGCTACCAATCTTCTCTAAGACATTTCTGACTGCATCGGGAAGTTTCTCTGCGTTGATCAATTTTGATTTTGGCGAGGCTATATACAAATGGCCAGAAGTGGATGGCAAGATTGGCCAATCGCAGAATACCGAAAGGCTCTGACACTGTTTCTGAAGATATTGCCAGAAGAGAGTAAACCATGATGACGATGGATGATCTGGGTTGGAGTCGGGATGCCAGGAAATCTTGCTTCTGTATTTCCATTCAGCAGGTACAAGCCTAGGAAATAACTGAAGCAAACTGTGGATACTAAAAATTGCGAGATTTGCTGTTCGTGACTCTGCAATGGCAACAAGTCTGCTATATAAACCTGGAGGAATGTTCCTATCAATTACACGGTCGTGAACTCTCTGTAAAAGCATATGCTCCAATTCGTCACAAATAAAATAGGAGACAGCTTCTGCACTCTCAGAAAAGAAACCATAATCATCATTTGCTAATGGAAGCAGCTTCAAGCTGCTGGCTTGTGTGGAAACACTATCATCAGTCAGATCATCCAGGCAATACTCTAATAATACTAGCTTCAAAGGTTTCTTCAAAGCTGAAAGAGTTTTGCATCCTTTGAGAAAATTTCGCACTTTGTCTGGAGTAACTACTTTTGGAAGAAAAGAGGAAGGGTGTTTCAGAAGCATATCAAAAACTGGCCTGGGGAGGCATACGATAGGCATTTCAAGCTGCAGTAAGGCATCACCAAGNTTTTCCAAGTTCTTTACTCCTTGAAAATTCCTCATCATGAAGGTAAGCCTCGGCAGGGGACACCCATTTCCCCCCTTCAAGATCAGTAAACAGCACAGGAGCATTGCATATATTTTTGTAAATTTGCTCAACTAAAATGCTCCATGGTGCTTCAAAAGATCCAGTTGGCCATAATGAGAAGTAAGTATCTCTGGGATTAAGCACTTCTCTCAAACAAAGTAGCAACCGTGCAAAACTGGGTGCTACCACATCTTCCAAGAGAAGCCTATTCCAGGCAGAACGAACTTTCCCGCTCCTGTCCATGTCTTCTCCGTACCATATTCCACGACGATTTGATGCCACCTCAAAGTATCCGTTGACATGTACCGTCAACCCAGTTCGGACAGGCAACGGAAGAAAGCAGAAAGCATGGCCAAGCTTTAGGATATTATTCTGTCAAAACCATATGAAGACAGAGTGAACGCAAAGTCTCCAAAAGGAATACGAGAAAATCAAATCCAAATGCAATTAAAAACAATCTCATTAGCAATACTAGGTAATAACATAATAATTGAACAGCAAGCAGCAGATACATATGGAACATCCACTGACATAATGATAGAGGAATATCAACATCAAACAGATGTATAAACACAATTGTAATACAGCTAAAAAAGATACATATCTTATATTCAGTACTGCCAGAATGTACACAAATGCAACATGGTAAAACTAAAACCAATATAAACAGNGCATGCTGCAACTGAAGCCCATGGTAACAAGTGCATATCATATTCTTTGGATGCAGTGGTAGCAAAAGAACCAATTCTGCTAGACGCTGATGCCATTGTCTGAACTATGTAAAACCTGTCTGTTCTCCGTTTACTTTGGCTTCCATTATTAGACTCACTCAAGAATTCCAGATTAAATGCATCCATCTCCATATCTCCAGAAATAGATGTCTTTGACAGTCTAAGAACTGCCTGCCGATGCCACACAGTATCATTATTTGCTGAGCTGACTGAACATGAATAAACTTTTTTTGGCTCTGG
>OVBE01010722.1:0-14755 GCA_900406425.1 Iberis pinnata
TCAATATGTTAATAACATTTCCAAAATGTATAATATTATAAAATATATATATATATATATTTAAGTTAAAATATACAAAATTAAGCTTATAGAATATAAGAATGTTAACATCTATATTTTATATAAAAAATTTGGTAAGGTTTATATTTTATAACTTTATATATAAATGTATTATATTAAAATTATAAAATATATATAAGTAAAATTCGTAAGTAATTACTTACAGATATTTTTCAGTAAGGAAAATCTCTGAATATGTTTTTCTTGTACCAATTATAAAATTCTCTAGAACCATCAACATTAACATCAACAATCCTTTGAACACCAAAATCACTCATTTGTTTTAATAAATACATGTTATCTAATTCAAGTGTGGGGGGGGGGGCTTTAGATTATCTATTCTTAGTGAATGCGAAACAGATCGACGATATAGATGATCTGAGGGCAAAAATCTTCGGTAACAATCAAACCAACATGTTTTTCTTCCATTCGTCAGCTCGAATGAATTCGTGTTATCATTACAATATGGACAAGCTAGTTTCTCGTGTGTTATCAATCTAGATAACATACCATATGCTAGAAAATCTCTTATAGTCTACATAAGAACCGTACACATCTTAATTTTTTTTTTCAATGATACATTATACACCTCGTTTCCATGCTTTGATAATGTCTTGCAGAAACACATCTAGTGCTCGTCTTAGATGATCTGAGCCTGGTACAAGAAGAAAGAGAAATAAAAACTTTTATCTCATGTACAAAGATGGCGACAAATTATAAGGTGTCATAATGAATGGTCACATAGAATACTGTTACTATGCTTGCCGAAAGAGCTGAATCCATATATACTAAATCCAAGATGCACGTTTCATTTTTGTGTGCAAAATTCGGATACGTAGACTGAAAATGACGCCAAACTTCTACATCAGAAGGATGTGTAATCTCTCCATAAAATACATCCTCAACATGCCATCTCATTCCCGCAGTTGTTCTATCATATTGATACAACCTCATTATTCTATCTGTTAGTGGAAAATACCTCATATGCTTGTAAGACACTAAAACTCTACCACATATATTCTTATACCTTGGTTTGCGAATAAATAGAAAATTTTTTTGGTATTCATCGCGTTTCCAATAGATCATATAATTGTCGACACACACGTCTATAATATGACATGGGAATCCAAGCCTCGAAACAAGTTTTTATATCTCGTAATATGAACTCGAAGAAATGTTATCATCTGGCAAGATATCTCTCACAAAATTGGCTATGAGGTCAATACAATTCTCAGTCAAATTATAGTTTGTCTTTATCCCCATCAACCTACTTGCAAATGATAAAGAAGAATGATCATCTCTATATCTCTATATAATGGTTGATTCGTTACGTCTAACATACCAAAAAACATCGTGCTTCTAAATTAGATTCTTCATGCAACCTTTTTTCAACAACTTGCGCCGACTCTATATTTTCTCTATAAACTTCACTAACCATTTGAACCATATCAGCCCAAAAATCTAATATCGTTCTAAGTTCTTCTCTCCAATCAGGAAACGGTTCGCTAGCACTACTACCACCAACAACATCAGGTTTTTCACCATGTAAATACCAAATCTCATAACCCGGCATAAAACCATTGCAATACAAGTGAATCCATACTAACTCTATCATGACATTTTAGAATTCTGACATAAAGAACATGGATATGTTAACTTACGGCTGCTTTGTGTCCAAGGTTGTCGACATGCTAAGTCCATGAACTTGCAAACACCATGTGCATGTTCGTCATTCAAAAGCTATGTATCTTCATTGATCCTTTCACCATCCACCCATGATCAAAAATAGAGAGTAGATATTTATTTTTTTTAAGAATGTGTAAGTTTGTGAAGAGGAGATTGTATCTTATGGTTTTTGTAGAATCCATAATTGACGGATTACTGATGGAATAATCTGTCAATAAATTCAAATATATCCGCTGACAAGAGCTACTTTGGATTGGGAAAAATTACTGATAGATTTTTTATAGATAACTTATGTCAAAATGCTGTAAAAAATCGTCAATAATTACTGACGGACATATGTCTGTCAATAATTCACCTATTTTCTTGTAGTGTAAAATTGAAATCTTTTATCGCATTATTTGGATTTTAGGTTTTGAAATTAGTTTTGATTTTTTCTTTCGCTACTGCAACTTTGAAGAGATGTTTTTCAGCAATAAAGATTGTAAAAACATATCAACACATGTGGTTGAAGATGCATTCCTAAAAAAATATCTAGTTTGTTACTTTGAAAATTATCTATTCAAAAATATTAAAAATGAATTAGTGTGAAAAATTATAGGAGATCAAAATTTTTTAGGAGATAAAAAGGGAGAACTAATAAAATAGATTAAAAATAATATAGTAACTAAAATAATAGGCCAATTTTTTAATTAAATATGTAGTCTATGTTATATTAATTATAATAATAGGCTATTTATTATGAAGACATTAGAGAGCATAACATAAAATTTATTGCTTTCAAACAAATTCTAGGGATGTTATAGACTTGTAAACAACTAACTATCTCGCAGGTTTACAAGTTATAAACATGTAACTCTATGATTCATATGTGCGATGTATGTAGTTTGTTTTCTAACAAAGTTATTTATAAAAATAAAATATGCATCAAATCAATTAATGTTCCATCGTAAATATTATAATATCTAATTATAATATTAAAAAATTAAGTCAAGGCAAAATTGTTTTGCAAGTTGCTCGATTGTGTCAACAAATTTTGCATCTTGAACATTTGTGTTATTTTCTTGGTATCATGTTTTCCATTATAATCTTTAATAATGATTGATATCTAATACTATGAGGTCCGCCAAAAGTATGACGACCTTTTTGAGGCAAACATTTTCTTTCTTCGACTTCAAATATTATTTAGATATTAATGAGAATTCCTTGAACTAGATAAATAGACTCAGAATATGCAGCATACATATAATTTTTCTTGTATAACAAGAATTTGAGAGCGTGTGTGACAAAAAATTTCTTTTTGTAGCTATTGCAACATGCATGAGTTTAAATAAACTTTTCTATATCAAATACCAGACAAGAGCAACTCAACTTCTCTAAGTCAACTACACCATCTTGTGAGCCACCGGTAACATGAAACATAGTCAAATTTATTGGAGAAATTATAAGTGTATTCGCCTCAACATGTTTTTTCCAATGATATGCTCAGTATATGGTTCAAGTTTGGTAAGTTTAGTAGCTACTTCTCGACGCTCACAAAACTAACACATCAGAATACCCCGTACATGATCGATAAACGCTATAATGAGTACTCCATTTCTCTTTAAGAAGACCATTAATCGATTTAACGATAAAAATTGTGGTGATGTTAAACCTATTCCCTTAGAAATGAGCTATAGACCATAACCGAATATATGCATCTTCCAAATATTTTCTCAATTTTGGATTAACACAACATATTTTTTCCATTATATTTGTACACTCGTCTATCCTATATGTGTTATCAACTTTTTGAACCAAATTGAAACACTGATTCGGTCAAAATTTAGTGGTGATGTTTTTCTTAAAATAGAAGAAGTATATTCTCTTATTAGTAGATGAGTACACCTTTGCAAAAAGAATAAGTTGAATAACAAAGTAAATAACTTTACTAAACAACACAACATCTTGAACAATAATTTAGATCATAATGTTCTATAACAAAGTAATCATAATAATTGTGCGTATGCAAACTTTATATATTAAATTTGCCAAATAAACTCGATTACGAAGAAAACATTCAACAAGTCTACGAAAATAGTTCTATAGAAGAAAGTTTTTTGAAACTTTACCAAACAAATATTGTTACGAAATCAATATAAAAACTCTGCATAGAAACTCTACGTAATAACCGTAACTAGTCTAAATAAGTATACGAAAAAACTTTTACCAAAATATGTACAATAATTAAGTAATCATAATAATTGTGCGTATGCAAATTTTATATATTCATTTTACCAAACAAATTCGATGATGAAGAAAACATTCAACAACCCTGTGAAAATAGTTATGCAGAAGAAAATTTTTGAAAATTGTACATAATAAATATTTTTATGGAATCAATATAACAATTTTGCATAGAAACTCTGCTTAATAACTCTAAATTTTTTAAATAAGGTATATAAAATAACTTTACCAAAATATGTACAATAACTATACACAACAACTAATTTTAAAAATAATTTGTCCAAGAAAATGTACTTAATAAAAACACATCCAAATCAATATAAAAATAACTACAAAATAACTTTTCATAAAAAATTAGCAACAAAAACTTTACTAAGTAACTATGCGTCAAAATATGTGAAATAACTGTACATATTAACTCTACCGAGTAATATGGAACAAACAAAGTGATTTAACTATGCACAATAATTTTACTAATTAAGTGTGCATACGAATACTAATTTATAACCATACTTTCTTCAAAGGTTTAAAGGGTTTCTATTTTAAATTGTTGGCTCTAAAATATACTTAATGAGAGTAGATTTGTTTAGAATCATTGTTGGACATATATTTATACATAAAAATAAATTAAATTAATATTTAAGTTAAAAAGGATAATTATGTCAATATTAGTCTATGTCTTTAATTTAAAAAGATATGGTCAATAAATTTAATTTATATATTTTTTAGATTATTTTCATAATTATCCGTAAATTTTTTTTTTTTCCGTAAAATATTCTATATTAATGTTAATGACATTTTTTACATATATAATTTTCAATCAGGGAAATTTTTTCTTTTTTGAGACGCCACTTAAACCACCTCCATTAGGAGATGTGAAGATTATATATTATCGGTATCTAGGGATTTAAAGCCCAAAAAATGAATAACAAATGACATAATTTTTAAGAATCAGTTAAAAAAGGATTTTTAGTAACCCTTGGGAAACCCTACGTGGCGACTTCCGGTTAGTTAGGAAAAAAAACTAAATTTTTTTTAACACTCACTCTCTCTCACTCTCACGCACTACCCTAAATTTTTTTCTCACCCGAAGATTGAAACGGCGATTCCACTTCCGAACGCGATTGAAAGGGCGAGAAGATGTAAAATCGGGTGAAATGATGATTGATTCAAATCGTTCCTAAACATTGTTTGCCTAAACCTACGATGTATGCCTCTTTTCTTTGTTTGTTTGATTCCACTGCATCTTAGTTGAAATGATGATTGATTCAAATCGTTCCTAACCGTTGTTTTGTTTTGATTTCTACTTAGTGTTCCGGAACAGTTCATAATTTGATGTTTTCTTTGCTCGGAAGTTTCCAGATTTCGTGTTGTGAGTAATTAGATTCATTAGTATAGAGTAAAAGATGATTGCTTTGATTTTGAACTCTCTGATTTACTATTGATGTAAGTATGTAACTGAAGACCATGAAGAGCATACTAAGATCGTTTAATGTCATTCAGGATTTATGTAGCTAATGTTGGTCTTCTATTTTTTATTTATTTTGGTTCTAGAATATAATAGAGTACTGGTTTATAGTCAAAGCTGAAAACTTGAGTGACATTGTTGAGATTTGGATGTTGAACTGCTGAAGTCCAAAGTGTATGATTCATACTGTAACTGAAATTAGTAATAGCTATCTTTACTCGCCAATAATCTTTGTAGTTAACTTTAACATGCCAGTGAACTCTAACATGACACAAATAATGTGTACATTGTAGCAAAGGAGCATTGTCTTTTTTCGGTATGTTGTTACATTTCATAGTCATAATCTTAGAATCATTCCTGCAAGTAAAAGATTGATAATGTAGGTTAGAAGATAAGAAAGAGTTAGATTTGTTGTTCTTTTTGCTTACTGGATGCATCTCTTTTTTTTTTCACAACCACAAGTACAAGATTGTAAAAAGAAGAGAAGGAGACAACAACTTGGATGCTTTCTTGCTAGAAATTGTGAGTATAGGCAAGTAAAATTCGTATAAACGATGTTTAGAGATAAATGACCAAATCACTTCTTTCTAATGCACATGCGGATCAGATCAAGCTATATAGATGTCTATTCACTTTTTGAGATGTAAGTTTGGATCGGTTAATATAAATAGTTGTACCGATTCCTTAACTAAACAAGCAAAGAGATTAAGAGGCTCTGTAGTAACGTAAGCAAATTTTGATATTAATGAATTTCACAATGACGACGAAAAATAATAATGAACAATCTCCTTTATTTAAAATTTTATTTTAAGAATCAAATGAGAAATTTAATTAAATTGAATTAGAGATTCTAAGTGAGTATGCTTAGTAAAAAAATTAATTAAAATTTTGTAAAAATACCCATAAAGGTTTTGAAAATTAGACAAAAAATGATAATGATGAGAACCCACTGTTGAAAACGAAACAAGATATGTGTGATGATGCTTAGAATTATCCGCGCCATTACATAGACAACACGTGACATATGGTTTCATTTGCTACCTCTGCATGTTGAGATATCCCTTGTCCTATGTTTCTTTCTCCATTTTATGTACATCTCAACTCAAATTATACCTGAGTTTATATCAGGTACTTCGATAATAACGGCTACAATATATATATCGGATATGAAAACAATACCTGAAATTTATTTAAGTAATGGTCGGTTAGGGTATGAATAATTCAATTATTTAAAATTATCATTCTTACAAATAAAGAAAAGATTCATATTAGGATATATTTCTTATAATTATTTAATAGGCGTGCATATGAAATAAAATCACATTGTAATTTGCCGTTGTAAGAATTAGGCAAATAAAAGGAAGAAAAAGATAATTTAAAATCCTCGGTTTCCTAACGGTTTTAGTGTTGTGTTTTGCTTTTCTTGTTTTCGGTACTTTTAGCTTAGTATGTTTCTAGATAGAGTTTATTTTCTGTCGTCCTGTTATTTTTGTGTTATTTATAACTTCTGTCCAACACTGAAAATGGTAATAAATTTTCACATTTTAACATATTGGAACCTTCAGGATCCTATATATTTCATTAGCCTGTGGTCACTACACTTCACTAAGAAAAACATAAAACATGAAGAAGAGTCAGTACAGAAACACAATTTCTGTTTTTTATTTCTTGTTTTGCCTCTTCATCACATATGCTTCTCCAACTTCCTTCATACGACAGTTCACCGATGACTTCAGCACAAACATGCAACGTATGCTTTACTTTTATTTGTTCTTAAGTTTAATCCAATATTCAAGAACAATGATCTATATATATATGTGTCTTTTGAATTTAAAGTATTGGACTAGGAAATTATACTTTATGACACATCCTTGTTTAAGAATATTTAAATAAAAAAAAAGAAACATTTTCATGTCAAATAAATAGAGGAGGAAGAAGCAAGAACAATCTCAAACGTGGAAGAAGAAGTAACTTACTTGCCTAGACATCAAGAGGTCGCATCACGTGATTATAAAGTTTCAGCTTCAAACATGGTGAAGGGTCTAAGACATCGTCGTCCATCTTCTTACTCTCTAAAAATGGAGTCTTTCAACACTCTCCTTAAGTCAACTAACGCCAAGAGATACGAATCCCGGCCTTTTACAGTTAGTGGATACAACTGGTAATCTCATTTTTATTTTCTTGAATCAAGTCTTTCAAATTAATTACAATCTTCTTATATGCAGGACACTTGTTGTGTACCCCAAAGGGAACAAGAAGGATAATGGTGCAGGTTACATTTCTCTTTACGTAGCCATTGACAACTCTACTCTCGCTGCTTCCCCTCAAGAGGTTTACGTAGATCTCAAGTTTTACATTTACAACAATAACGACAGGAAGTACTTCACTATCCAAGGTTTTAATTTGCTACTTTTATATCCAATCTTATAACATTAAAAATGCTTTTCGATTAACATGAATTTTATCTTTGTTATAATTTACAGATACAGATGTATGGAGATTCACTATCTTCAAAACGATGTGGGGATTTTCTCAAGTCCTCCCTGTTGATACCTTCAAAGACCCAAGAAACGGATACCTCTACGATGGAGATAATTGCGAGTTTGGTGTTGATGTGACCATTCCTTCTCTCTTTCAAAAATCTGAACTTTTCACTGTCAATGAGCATTTTCCAAACCCGATATTCACATGGAATATAAGGGGATTCTCCACTCTGCTCAAAGATAGGTACATTTCAGATGTATTTACCATCGGAGGAAGAAGTTGGTGAGTCCATATGCTATTCCAAAATTAAGACCTGTGTTTCAGATTTGTGTAGTATATATATAACAACAATTATTCTAACTGCTGATCAGGAATATAGTGGTGTATCCAAATGGTTATGCCTCGGAACAAGGGAAAGCATTGTCGATGTTTCTCAGCCTCAATGAAAACGAGAAATTCAGACCCTACGAAAAGATCTATGTTCGAGCCAAGCTTCGTGTTCTTAACCAACGCCGATTCAATAACGTTGAAAGGCCAAGTAAGCAAATGATATGTATGCATGCGCACACATACCATCTCACCAAGGCTTATGGGACTTTCTTTTCTTTTTTGCAGTCGATTATTGGTTCAATGGTCCGGGATATGGATTAATGTCAAACTGGGGTTACTTTCATTTCATCACTCTCTCGGATCTTAAAGATCCATCAAAGGGTTTCCTTGTGAACGATGTGTTAATGGTTCAAGTCGAAATGGAGGCCATTTCTTCAACCAAGTATTTCCCTAGTTAGATTAATTTCCTCTAGCCAAGGAACTTGCACACTCCCTGTTTTGCTTTGCCATTAACCCATCTTATAATAAAAGAACCTGTGTTTTTTTATCAAGTAAATTATTAAATAATATCATGATTATCCATTTATATGGGTAACACTATTATCCTTTCGTTATTGAGTAAATTTTGTAATAAAGACAAAATCTAGACTACTATAAATACTAGGGCGTGATCCCCGCGAATTTGATTTGTAATATTTTTATATTATATTTCGCAAAACATATTTTGATGGTATTTTCTAAATTTTGATATTTATCATATTTTATGATATTTTGGTTTATAACCTCTATATCTATTTTTATTATCTGAGTTGTTTCTTATTCGTTTTCAATTTTTTCCCTTTTGATGAACCCGTGAGTTGGGTTTATGAGGCCTCATGTATTGCCAGTGTACATGGAGTACCTTGTGGCCTCATTCTTTGATTTAACATATGAATGTATACATGGCTAACAAATGTGATTTGGAGTCAACTATTTAGATGTTGAATCAACGTGAAGTAACTTCTTAATTAGATTGTAGGCCTTTTATATTCAAACCCGCTGCAAATTTACAATCCGAACAAAACTTAAGGCTAACAATGGCTTTAAATTAAATTAAACTTTCCGAAAAGAAAACGAAAGGAAGTCCCGGTATAGACGTTTTTTGGAAGCACCAAATATACATTCAAAACATTCTTCGCTTCTTCAACAAATTAAAGTCAGATAGGTAGAATTTAGAATATGAATATTGCCCTTAAATATCGACCTAGTAAAGAGACCTTTTGATTTCATGGACAAAAAAATTAAGAAGAACCAAATAATTAAGAAGAAGAACAAATAATGAATCGGTCTTAACTAAACCACTTCTCGTGGACCAATAGTAAATTGCAGCACAAAAAAAAACAGAACACTCTGAATGTAAAAAAATTAACAGAATGATTTACAAACACCCAGAAAAGAAAATGCCCAAATAGCTCTCCCTCTTGTTGCACATACATAAATTTAGCTAAGTACCATGAATAGAATCTTCAGATAAGATTAGGCTTTTAATTACAAGTTATGACTCTTGTCTGAATCATCAAGTTTAATTAAGCTATTCTAATGAGATCACAAACACTAATCTTCTTGCTACTTCTTCGACTGCATCCATAGTATAAATTGGTGTTTCCCATTTCTTATTATTCTTTCAGACATATGTTTTGATTTCATGGACAACAAAACTAAGAGAAGATTATATAGTCAAACGGTTTAAATCAAACCACATCTTGTGGACCATCAATCATCTGCATGTCACAAGCTCGAGTAAATAATCATAGGTTATTTCTTAGCAAAACACCAAGTTGCTCTGCGTTGTTGAATGCTCTTATTGGCACAGTATCCACAATAAAACTGCTAAAGAAAAATAGACAAATGTGAGAGGGAATCATAGACATAAAGAAGTGTACATCTTTTGATGAGTTACATTACATAATGTGTTGAGATCTCTAAGAAAGAGAATAGGGGTTGAAGTACTTGAGTTGATAGAATCAGAGATTATTATTGCTCTCTGTTTCCTATGCCTTGAGAAAAGATGTGAAGAACATAAGGTTTCCATGATATGTGTGCTACTTGATTTCTAGTTGTATCTTATAAAGTAATTGTCAACCTCCTCATCCACGACGGCGCAATCGTCACATACGCCACTACACCCTCAGCACTCCGTCGGATGGGCAGGCCACCTTCCGCAAAAGTCTTATCTTTTGCCTGGTCTTTTGATGGATCCTACGAGGGTCTGTAATCCTTCAAAGACCATGAAATCTTCGAAGAGCACATGGATGGTCTTAAACAGAAAATTATTCCTTAAAATTTGGTGAACACTTTCTATGCATTAGAATATGATGCTCATAGTTCCATCGAGAGACTCATGATGATTCTAGTCGGGCCATTGGTATCCTCCTCCGACGGTCCTCCAACCAGAGAAGCCGATGTTTTCTGGTCTTCTGATGAGGTCTCACGAGACCCTAAATTTGAGAAGAAGACGCTTATGTTGGTATTTTATTTTTACTTTTTTCAATTGATTTTTTCGTAATGTTTTTTAAAAAACTTAGTGATGACGTGGCAGCACAAGGGGAGAGTACCAACTCCCTAATTATATTATAGATTAGTGAAATGTAACCGAGCAATACCCAACATCAATAAGAAAGAAAAATATTATTCTTACCTCACTTTCACTTATGAAGACAAAGAAAATATTTTCACTCTTTTGAAAACATCATATAAAATAATAATATTTACAACACGCTATTAACATGAGCATCTTTATATCCGATCAAATATCCGGTTTCGCTAAACTCCTAAGGCTTTTACCTCTTCCCGGGCTAAGTCTTTTTGATCTTTATAGGTTTTATGCCTTTCGATCATAAAATAAACTGGGTGATGCCCGTTGATCATTATAGGAGCGATACTCCTGATCATAAAAACTTGTGGACTATGTCCCCTTGATCATTATATGGGATATTCCCCTCGATCACAAAACAAAAGATATAGCTTAGATGTGTTGAAAAGATGTGCCTTTTAGATCACAAAAATTAATGATATATCTTCGTATAGATTGAATAGTTATGCTTTTCGATCCTATGGATGACGATGTCTCCTACTTAGTCATGTGGTGGCACATTTCCCATAAATGATTATTTTAAATTTATGTATTTAAATTCTATCTTAAAATAATGCTTTTAAATTCTGTATTAAATTATGTCTTAAATTTATGCTTTAAATTATGTCTTAAACTTATGATTAAAATTATGCATTAATTTATGGCTTAAATCGGTATTGAATAGCGAAAATATTTTTGAAAAGCTGATACGCTTAAGAAGAGCTGAAGTGATCATGTACTGGAGATAATGCAAAAGTAACGAAAAATTCTAGATGAGCTAGTCTCTCGACTTCCAAAGGCACTATGTTCATAATTATTGACTCCTTGTATTCTCCAAAGTCTCAAAGAAACTTGTGAAATTTCAAAAAAACAAGCATCTCGATTTTATTATATGAGATGATAAATAAATGTGGTATTAATGTTTAACCAGAAATTAAGACAAGCATGTTATGATTATATCTTACAATAAAAACGGCAAATATATATATATATATATATATATTTATTTATTTAAACATGAAGTTTACTAATTACTAAATGCATAATAAAACCAGTTAAGCTATCCGGAATACACAATGATTTATAAATCATTAAAAACATAAGTTTATGCAGAATTTCTAATATATGTTAAATTATAATTTATGTTTATTTACGTAAATTTTTTTAAGTTTATTTAAATTTATAGGGAGTTGATGATAATGTCTCCTCTTTGATTCTAAAGTAAGGCGTTATGAATCATATGGTCTCTAACCTAATCACCATTTTGGTTAAACAAGCTCATTTAAAAAAATATGGATTTGATTTCTTTAATTTATCCTTATATCAAACCATAATAAAACCGACTCAAAAATGAGAATCAGACGATGAATAGGCATGTTAAGTCATCATCCAAAGAAATAATTTTTTTGGAATCCCAGGTCAAATAATTAAAGGATCTAAATGTAAACATATTAAAAAGCTTAATTATGGGATTGATCTTAAAATAAGATTCAGTTTGAGATGAATAAACTTTAATAGTTATCATCTTGATGGGGAGAATTAAAGAATCTCATATATCGACACTAAGTTGATAGTTTTGCAGAGTTCATCTCCTAAAGTTTATACTTTCGTGAGATTACGTGTCAAAATTTATTACTTATTATATGTCGACTAAGATAAAGTGGAGCATCTAGAAAATTGTGTCAATCCTTAATATGAGCTTGTTGAACCATTAGTAAAGCAATCTAAAGAATTTTTAAACTATTTATGGTGATATATCCATGTATTTATCATGGAACATGCATATTTGCATGTAAAAATGATACATTTAAATATCCTACATGGATATAAAGCCAACAATGAGCGATATGCTTATTGCAAGAATATTATAATGAAAAGATTCTATAAGAAAGAATCATTTAATATTTTGGATTTTGAAAAAATAAGTTCAGAAGTTTAAGAGATCAATATTCATAATATCTTGCAAAAAAATGCCAACATCATTTATAAACAATAAAAGCTTAAGGATGAGATTTTATTATATGAATTATCTTTATATATCTTCATTTCAATATATGAACATGGAGTTCAAAGAACAATTCATCTCAAAATCACAGTTGAATATGCTCCAATAAAATATGTCTTTAAAGAATGACATATTAGTCTATGAGATGTATATTAAGTGATAGACTACTTTGATTCAAAATATAAAAAAAATCCTCAAAAACAAAAGGAGCAATTTTTAATTTAAATGAGGATTAAAAATTCTTGAAGAGGAGTATACCGTGGACATGGTTATTAATAAAATCAAGTACTTCAATAAAATATTGATGAATGAAAAGAGATCTCGATTAACCATGTCATTACGGAAAAATGTAGAACCAAAGAGATAAAAGTAATTATCGGCAATATAAAATGACATAGTGTACACTGTCATAAAAATACAAAAGATCATGAATCTCCGCTCCAAATATTAGAGTAGAGAAAATATTATTGGCCAATAAATAAAATAGGTAGCAAGCCTATAGTAAACTCGTTGTAAGAACGAGAAAGTTTTGGACTAAAGGTTCGAGTATCAAAAGAGTATTATTATATATATATAAAAATAAGTGTGTCGCACAAGATTTTGTAAATACCCAATAAGAGTATATATATGATGCTCTCTGAAAGACTTGAATTGCTTCCCATGAGAAAAACCCTGAAAGCCTTAATCTATAAAAGATTAATGATATCATATATGTTCTCGAGAACTACTAAAAAATTAAATAATTTATAGATTATAAAAAATTCTTAAAGAAATAATTATTTGGAATAAATAAACCTAAGAAAGACAAAGATGTCTTCAGGTATTCCAAATAAACATCTAAATGAGATGTTATATTATAAGAATTCCCGAAGAAAATATATATTGGGTATACGACACCAAGTATCATTTGATACCTTGAACCGCAAAACTGGTAATTACGGCATGTTATGTTGATTGTCATTTTAATGAAGATGAATTTCCAGTGTTAGGGGGAGGAATTAAAAAAGAGCTAAAATTACATGGTTTACACCATCTTTAACATATCTTGATCCCCTTATAAAACAACGCGAAATGGAAGTACAAAAAATTATACATCTTCAAAATTTGGAAAATGAATTACCAGATGTGTTCACAAATGTAAATAGAGTGATGGAATCGTATATACCAGCTGTTAATGCCTCATCAAGAGTTAATGTTCCTGGGGGACAAGCTGATGGCAACAAAGCGAATGAACCTAAGGTTCAGTTGAAGAGGGGGAGGTCAATGGGCTCTAAAAATAAAAACCCCAAAAAATAAAGAAAAGTTTTTACAAGACATAAATGAAAAGGTTCGAGAAGAACCATGTAAAGAGATTCGTCAAGAAGAAGAACATAATACAGAAAGTATGAGATCTCCATTAACTTCCCATATTGCAAAATAATGGGCTAGACTTGAAATTATAAAATATTAATGGAATATTCTCCTTTTCTATTTTCAAAGACATGGATCATTAAAATTATGATCCATACTCAACATCCATATCAGAATGCCAAGAGATGACTGATTGGGAGAAATGGCAAATAGCCATGAGAATTGATTTATTCTCCATTAATAAAAGAGATGCATTTGGACCTATTGTCATTACACCTAAGGGTATAATGCCAGCCGGATGTAAATGAGTCTTCGTGAAAAAAATAAATGAGAAAAATGAAGTCACAAGATATAAAGCACGACTTGTGGCTCAAGATTTTTCTCAAAGACTAGGAATAGATTATAAAAAATCATATTCCCGATAATAGATGCAATCACATTCAGTTACGACTTCTTTGAATTTTAAAATATACCTTATAGATGTAGTGACTGCATACCTATATGGATCGCTTAATAATGATATATATATATATATATA
>OVBE01010723.1:0-14754 GCA_900406425.1 Iberis pinnata
GTAATAACCTCGGTTTTGGTCAAAGGGGGTTGACTGGAAACGGGGTGTTACATCCACTCTCCCCTTTTCTATTCGTTCTTTGTTTAGAAAGGCTTTATCACTTGATCGACATGGAGGTTGGTTATGGAAATTGGAAGGGTATTAGACTTTCACAGAGGGGACCGATATTGTCCCATATTTGTTTTGCAGATATTGATTCTTTTTGTTGACGCATAAGTGCTCCAAATAAGATTAATCCGATCAGTTTTAAAGAAGTTTTGTCTGGCCTCGGGACAAAAAGTAAGCTTTGAGAAATCTAAGATCTTCTTTTCCAAGAATTTAAGCCGTGATTTGAAACAGTCAATTACGCAGGAGAGTGGGATTAGAATGACTTGTGACTTGGGAAAGTATTTGGGGATGCCAATCTTGCATAAAAGGATCAATAAAGACACATTTGGGGAGATTCTTGAAAGAGCATCGAATCGCTTATCCGGTTGGAAAAGCAAAACTCTCAGTATAGCAGGAAGGTTGACTTTATCAAAGTCAGTTCTTTCAGCGCTTCCAACTTATTGTATGAGTTCTATTGTATTGCCGAGTAGTGTAATAGCTAATCTGGAGAAGATTATTCGAAAATTTCTGTGGGGAAGTACTCCGGAAAAAAAGACAAATGCACCTCGTAGCATGGAAGGAGATTTGTAAAACAAAAGAAAGGGGAGGTTTGGGTATTCTATCACTTAAAGAGATGAATTGGGCTCTTATTGGGAAATTATGTTGGAGATTATTGACAGAAGATTCAGGTCTTTGGGTAGAAGTACTGAAGAGAAAATATAAGATCACTGATATAAGTGATAATAACTGGCTGAAACCGAGAGCAGTGTGTTCGGCTGTTTGGCGAAGCATAAGAACAGGCATGTTGGAAGTGATCTTGAAGGGAGTCGGCTGGGTCATAGGGGATGGGCGTACCGCTCGCTTTCGGTTAGATCGATGGGCAACACCGATCCCTCTCGTTGATCTAACGATACAACCTGTCCCAAGTGAGTTGATTTACAAGTATATACGTGATTTTTGGAGCAGCATAGGTAGTTGGAATCGAAATTTTCTTAGAAACTTTTTACCCCCTGATGTGATGTATCGGCTGAATGCTTATGGTATTGGATGATTTTTATAATTCACAAGACACAGTCACGTGGACAAAGTCTCATGATGGATTATATTCGGTCCGTTCTGCTTATAATTTATTAGTGGAACAACAAGTCCCGAATGTTGGCTTGGGAGGTATTTTTACACGTATCTGGAAAGTGATAACTCAAGACCGTGTGAAGCTATTTCTTTGGAAAGTGGCACACATGGTTATCTTGACCAATTGCGAGAGAGTTAGAAGGAATTTGAGTAATAATTCGGTTTGTGATCTTTGTAAAGGGGCAGCGGAAACTATCATACACGTGCTTCGGGACTGTCCTGCCATGAAAGGGATTTGGAGACGTCTTGTTCCTTTTAGAGATCAAGGTCTGTTTTTCCGACAATCTTTATTAGAATGGCTATTTACTAATCTTCGTGAAGGTGAATGGTCATCCTTGTTTGCGGTGTGCCTTTGGTGGGGGTGGAAATGGCGTTTCGGTTACGTCTTAGGGGAAGTCGGGAAATGCCGAGATCGGATTAAATTTTTAAGAGAGCTGGCATTGGAAACTCGCAAGGCACATTCCTTGTATTTTCGTGCATCAGTGTCGACAAGTAGAAGGAATATTTTGATTAAATGGCAACGACCCGAGCTTGGGTGGGTGAAGGTTAATTCAGATGGAGCTTCAAGAGACCCTGGTAATCACGCGACAGCTGGTGGGGTGATTCAGGATGAGTTAGGTGAGTGGAAATGGGGTTTTGCTCTTAATATTGGAGTGTATTCAGCACCATTAGCCGAGCTGTGGGGCATATACTATGGTTTGTGGCTAGCATGGGACAAAAGTTTTCGAAGAGTTATTTTTGAGGTGGATTCCAAGTGTGTGGTGGAGTTTCTTTGTACAGGGGTGAGAGCATCACATCATATGTCTTTCCTGGTACGTCTGTGCCAAGGCTTTCTAAATCGAGATTGGGTTGTCAAGGTGGTTCACGTTTTTTGCGAAGCTAACCGGGTTGCTGATGGTTTAGCTAATTATGGGTTTTCTCTACCAGTAGGTTTTCATTTGTTATCTCATGTTTCTGATTTTGTTAGTTTAGCTTATTCAGATGATTTATTGGACACTACGTTTCTTCGATCAGTAGTTAGTTAATTTTTTCATTTAATAAACTAAGAGAGGCTTTCTCCCTTTTTTTCGACCAAAAAAAAAAAGACGAGATACTTTTCTCATCGTTCTTTACAAGTGTATAATATATGTAAACAATATAACTTTGTGAAATTTTCATCGGTGTTTATGAGTTTGACTGATTGCTAAATCCGCTTTAAAACTCGGCCCTCGACACAGATTTACAGACTTTTTGGACCGTAGAGTGGGCTCAGTAGCCTCTTTAGTTCTACAGGTTTCATAAGTCGTAAAATGGGCTCGTCAATTTTGAATGGATTTTCAATCTTATTCTAACATGAAGCTTACATCGGTTGGAGAAGGACAGAGGAAGAGCAGGCATGTAAACAGCTAGACGTTCATTTAGCGCATTTTTTGAATACTATCCGATCTATGGCATTTCAAATATGAAACTTCAATTAGTTTCTGAAGGAGTTTCCGTCGTTGATGTAACATAACATTCTCTTCGTGCATTGTCTTAACCGCGCGATTGGTTTTTAAGGCAGCATAACAAAGATGGATCGAAAAGCTAAGGCCTTGTTAGGAACTGTCTTGCTATAGCTGGATAAGTTTCATAACAACATCTATATGTTCAAACGGATGTGTTACTTTACTTATTTTGTTGCGTTAATATTGTTTTTGCCTTAGCTTATTATATGTTAAATATGTGAAGCTTTCAAAGCAGACAACGATTTAAGCAACAGTAGCGGTGTCAAGCTTTAAGTTTTAAGTTACAGATTTTTAATCTGAGCTTTGAAGATGCAGACAAGGTTGTCTTTTCTCCTTCACACACTTTGTTGTACAATTACATTTTTTTTCCTTTTGTTTCTCACAAGAAAATAATGTCGTCATTTTTTATATATAAAAGCTGGAAAGTAATGTTTTCTTTGTTAAAAAATAGAAATTTGACCCATAAGTAATAGATCATATGGGTTCCCACTTCCCAAGCATAGAGGTTTGGGATTCCTATTGACTTTTTGGGGTTCCATACTTTTGTACAATGTATGTCGTGATGTGTTTGTACTTTGTATATATGATTGTCACTACTGTATAATGTGAATTATATGATGAGTCACAGCTCATGCATTATTGTGATTCAATCTCCTGCTCTACTTATTTCACATTTTGAGGTTTTCAAAAATTGGATTTTTATTATAAAAAACATATTACCATTTAAACTTGATCAACGTAATTTTGGATCGCGTTCTTGATGAATCGACTTGGCAGTTTTCAGCCTTTTCTACATGATAAACCTTTCAAATTCGAGGCGAAGTCTAATCGGATGTGCTTTTTTTTGCCGACTTTCAGACGTGTCTTATGACGTCTTGTCCATTTTTGACGCTAATAACGATTTTATTTCTCCGCTCTGGAGCTCTTTTCAGCCTTTTTTTAAGAAGTGCACCGTTCTATTTTTAAAAATCTATCAAATTTTAGTGAGAATATGTGAAGCAGATTCTTCTGCTCTCGTTCGATTGAGGCGTTCTCTACGTTTCATATTTGTGCCTGGATCTTTGTTTTTCAAAGTTCTTTGACATTTCTCAATAACTCTTAGTTTCTCCTTTTCTCGTTTTAGCAGTAGTAGGACTAAATGTTTTATTTCTTTGATTCCCGTGTTGTCGTGCTTGGTTTCCTTGTGTTTTCGAGTTTTGATAGTCAAAAACGACAAGTTTTGATGTGTTATGTGTTTTTTGTTGCAAATTTTGCGCGGTTATTATAATACAATAGATGGAAAAAATTGGATCAACAGAGGTTGCTTAATATGTCTAGCTTTAGATTGGACTTGCTATAGAAAAAACATAACATTTGGTATATCATTAGGAATTAACTTAACATGCTCTCATAATTTTCTTGAAGTTGTATTACATTTGTTAGGACCTGAATATTAATATCAATAATAAATGTTGGACGTTTTCCTGTCTCTTCATCTCTACACCACCCAAAAAGAACTGAATCATTTTTTACATATTACTAAAGAAAAAAATTATATTTGCATAGCAAATGGATAAATTCGATTTTTGATTTGATAAAATAGCAGATGTGAAAACCACTAAATCATTTTTTATTTAGTTTATAGCTTTTAGTATATTCTTATAACTCTACTTAAACTATTATATTTTATAAAATATATCTAATTTACATTTTTTTATAAATACATTCGTCTGTTAATTGTGTACATTTCCATATATTAACATTGTGAAACTACATCATATATATACAATCATCAAAGTAAATAAGGAAGTAGTCGTTAGATACCTAATATACATGTGGAGATAATATATACATAATTATATCTAATATTTCTTTTAAGATGGACGTCCTTCGGTGAGTCCTATCTTGCACATAAAGATTTGTGTTTAGCTCGAGGTAAAGGTTTGGTAAGTGAATTCTCAAGTTGATCCGTTGAAGTGACATGTGAAATACGCATTTGACTGTTTTGTAGGTGGTTTCAGACAAAATGATAATCCAAAGCGAGATGTTTCGTGCGAGAGTAAAACACCGGATTCGCAGCAAGATAAGTTGCTCATATGTTGTCATAATATATAGTTGGTGTAGCTCCATACTTGATCCTCAATTTGGTGAGCTAACGAACCTCTGTGGCAATGTCAACAATGGCCCTGTATTCAACTTCCGTGGATGAGCGAGCAACACCAGATTTTTTCTTCGAAGACCAGGCAACTGGATGAGATCCATAGTAGACTATATAAGCTTTGGTGGAAGTGTAGTCGTCTTTGTTTCCCCCTCTTTCAGCATATGTAAAAGCATGTAAAGAATAAGTGTTAGTTTTTCGAAAGAATATGCCATTATTTTGCATACCTAACAAGTCACAAAGCACTCTTTTAACATCAATCCAATGTTTTTCAGTTGGAGTATGCATAAATTGAGATAGTTTGTTAACCGCAAAGGAAATATCTGGAAAAGTAAGTGAGAGATACTGAAGACTCCCAACGAGATTACGGAACGGTGTCAGATCCTTGAGTACATCACCCGAATGAAGAGAGAGACTCCAAGTAGCATCCATAGGAGTGGAGACGGGTTTGCATTGTGTCAGGTTGAAACATGTCAAAAGATCTGAATATACCACCTTTGAGTTAATAATAGACCTATTGAATAATAGAATCCTCAATACCTAAGAAATATGATAAAGATCCTAAGTCTTTTATAGAGAACTGAGTCTTTAGTGATGTAATAAAATGAGTCAAGGTATCTTGGTGATTCCATGTGCGAACAATATCATCAACATACACCAACATATAAATTAAAGAACCATTAACGCTATAAATAAAGAGACTAGAGTGGGCTAAAGAGTTAGTAAAACTGTAGGCAAGAAGAAAATTCTTTAGCTCATTGTACAATGCTCGCGAAGCTTGTTTGAGTTCATACACCGCTTTATGTAAATTGAAAACAACATGTGGGTGATCTTGATCTATGAAACCCGGAGGTTGCATCATGTAGAAAATATCTTGGGGTTTACCCTGCAAGAAAGCGTTATTAACATCTAATTGACAAATATACCAATTTAGAGATAATATAGTTCTCAAGACTAAGCGAAAAGTGGTTGGTTTTACAACTGAGCTGAACGTTTCATGGTAGTCAATTCTCGGGCGTTGAGTGAACCCTTTGGCGATAAGAAAAGCCTTATACATATCGATCTCACCATTAGCTTTCTGTTTAATTGCAGAAATCCATTTACACCCAACAATGTTCATCGATTTGGTTGGAGAGGCTAACGATCAAGTTTGATTTCTTTGTTGCGCATCAATTTCTTTGGCCATAGCTTTGCGCCAATGAAAATGTTTAAGAGCTTGATGAACTGTAGTTGGTACATAATTAGGCGTCTCGCTGATCATGACAGAGAGATTGAGGCGATCCACTAGTTTCCTTGTCTGTTGAAAAACACATTTTGTGACCGGATGTTCGAGAGTTGATGCTTGAGACTGAAGACACAGATCTTGTTGAGAAGTTGTTGCTAGAGCGTTTAAAACAGAGACTAGGGGCAGGGATTGATCATCATTAACTGAAAATTCTGTAATTTAGAATAATTTGGTGTTTGTTGAAAAAGTATTTGAGAAGGAGAAAGGTTTGAAAGATTATGAGTGGGCATTTTATTAATGAGATAAATAGTTGTAGCAAATGCGTAAGTCCAATAAGACATTGGGATAAAAGCATGAGATAGTAGAGGAAGTCCGGTTTCAACAATATGTTGATGACGACGCTCCGCTATACCATTGTGTTTAGGAGTATGAGGTGGTGTAGTCATGTGAGAAATACCATCTTGGGATTAAAAAATGTTTAAGAGGAATAAAATCACCACCATTATCTGAGTAAAACATTTTAATTTTTGTTTGAAAATGATTTTTAATTAAAGAATGAAAATTTTGAAAAACGTCATGAACTTGAGATTTTTGTTTTAACGGTTAAAACTAAATATATCGAGTAAAATGGTCAACAAAATCACATAATATTTAAAATCATTGATAGAAACTATTGGCGATGTCCAAACATCAGAGTAAATAACATCCAACAGTATAGAAGAGGAAATAGAGGAATCTGTAAAAAAGATAGTTTATGCATTTTATTCCTAGAACAAGCAAAATATAGAGAGTTCAACAATGCAGAAGACGACAAAGGTAATTTAAATAGTGAAATCATAGTTTTAAAAATAAAAAGATGAATGACCAAGCCGAGAATGTTAATCCGTAAGAGACGTTTTGGTTGCCGATGCATAAGCTAAGGAAGGTCGAGCATAAGATCTTCACTTAGGCCACTCATAAACACACTTTTTAGGCGTTCCTTGAAGACAAAATTCCCCTGTAGTCAAATTGTGTACATGAAAATATGTCATAGAAAACGTAATCGCAACATTGTTATTTGTACATAGCTGAAAACAGAGATTAAGTTCTTATATAAAGATGGTACACACAACACATCATTAATAATGAAAAGAGTAGTAAAAGAGGGTAAAGACATAAAACCAGTTTGTGTGATTGGAAGACCGGAATCATCACCTAAAATGACTTTTTCACCGCATTATACGGTGTGTGAAGCTAGAGATTGAAGATGTCGAAGGTCATATGATGGGAAGCGCCACTGTTGAAAAGCCTTCTGGAAGAGTGACCATTAGAAATCACCATATTAGCTCTTGGTTGCCATTGAGATTTATTCGAAGGTCAATTTCATGTTTGGTTGAGATGAAGGGCAAAACATCGGTTGCTACGACGAAGTAGACTGCCACGGTTGAGTAGTTGAAGAACCTCGAACCAACTTGAAGTCGGGACAATATTTTTCCACATGGCCTTGAATGCCATATATTTGACAATGACCCAAGTTAGGTCTAGGAAAACTATACGGCTGCTAGAACTGAGATGGAGAACGTTGCTGGTGATTGTTCAATCGATGATGTTACGATCTGCCATTGGACCTGTTGTTGCCTCGAGATGACCTTGCTTCAGCATTATTAACAGTGACATGTGCTGTTACAACTGAACCTGAATATGAACACAAGATCATAGCCTCTCGATTAATAATTTTGTCATGTAATTCAACAAAACTAATCGCCTTGTCCCAAGCATTAATGGAGTCAATTTCTGGTTTATACTCTTCTTGTAAACCAGCCAGAATCTGCTCAATGAAATCTTCATGGTCTAAGGGACTTCCAAGCAAAGCTAACTCATTTGATTTACTCTTAATAATACGCATGTATTCAACAATTATTTTAGTGCCTTTGTCACAAGTACGAACATGATGCCGCGATGTTTGATGTTCCTACAAGACGGAGTTCCAAACGTAGCAGCAAGTAGATTCCAAACATCTGTACAGGTTATGACACTCGAGACCACTGGCTGAATCGCAACGCTGATAATTCCAATGAGAGCATAGTAGAGAAGTTGATCCTGACATTTCCAGACGACAAAACTGGGATTCTCTGTAAGTTATCCACCAGCGTTAATTGTTCCAAAAGGAATTGAAGCATTGGATTCTAGAAACACATGAAGCGCATGACCCTCAAGAGTAGCACGAACCTGTCGAGCCCACATTAAATAGGTTGTGTCTGTAAGCTTTATAATATGAGACATATTAACCGATAATAAAGTGCTCTGTGGATTCTGAGCATTGAATACAGTTGTAAATGCAGCCGTATGTGGGATATCAGCCATGATAATCAAAGAAACAGAGACTTAAGAGAAAGAGGAACAGAAAAACAGAGAAAAAGAACAAGAGAAACAGAGACGAGAGAAAGAAAGAACCAAGAAAGAAGAAATAGAAAACGGAGCATTAAGTGCAACTAGAAAAATAATTTTTAAGTTTTAGGATTAAGTTTTGGTACCATGTTAATTGTGTAATTTCTCATGTTATGAAGATTGTGAATGTACATAACGTATATACAATCATCGGAGTAAGTAAGGCAATAACTGTTAGAGACCTACTATACATATAGAGATAATATATGCAAAACCATACCTAGTATCGTCTTCTTCGTTTCAATGAATCAACAAGATAACAGACAATTTTTTCCCTCTGAAGTTATAACGTCGGTAATACGTTTCATAGATAAAATAAGTTCAATCAAGGAAAAGCAAACATTCATCTGTGGCCAAAATTATTATTAACAACAAGAAGAGGGAAGTGTACTATTTAATATTTAATTTGTACTCATCCATTTCACTATTATAATTTATAAACTATAGACTTTTTCTCGAAATATCACAACTAAAATATTAATAATCACCGAAACTATTAAATGTTTCATGTGCTATTGTCCAAATCTTGTAAGAAAATAAAGAGGATATACATTATAACTTAGATATTTGGAAACATTTTATTGTTATTTTCATATGCCATGTTAACAAAGCACATAAACGACAAAGCCTTTACTCACTGGTGCAATAATCGAAGTGAATGTATAAGCGACACAGCCTTATGGGAAAATCGACTGATTAATAATTTTATAAATTTGGCAATTTGGTATCCACTAGTTTAGTTTCTTGGAGTACTACTCATACATATCTAATATTTTTCACCATAGTATATAATTAATTTAAAAAGCAAATCCAAGTTGATGTACGAATAAAGTAGGTGTTTCAAGCAATATATCTAAACAATTCCATTTTCGGAATCTGAAATTTATGTCCCTCGATCTCTGAGAAACTATGGTGCGGTGAAAGTTTAATAGCTGGCATCCATATTAATATCTGCTCTCAACCTAACACTTACGATGCATTTAAGTTACTATTTTTATGGATAATTATGATAAATTATTAAATTTAAGCCGAGGAGACTTCTATTTATAGCACAAAAGGCCATTGGTCTTCTTCATGTGACTCCACCATTTTCCTCATCTCCCACAAAAATGGCTTTGTCACTTCTTTCTGTTTTCATCTTTCTTCATGTCTTTACCAATGTAAGTATATATTTTGGGGTGAAAATGGCATATGTGTATTACATTTTTGCACATTTTAACTAACTATATATTATTTTTAATCACTGGAGCAGGTTGTTTTAGCTGCTTCTAATGAGGAATCAAAGGTACTCCCATGTTTTTAACTAACTATTTACTAATTATGCAAAGAGTTTAGTTATATATAGTGTATAAAGTTAAACTTTTGTGTATGTTTGTGATTTATAATAGGTTTCTTTACCAACGCCAACTCCTCCAAACCCCATTGTTAAGGTTACTCCGCCACCGACGTCTCCGGTGATCAAACCGCCGTCACCATTGTACAAGCCACCCACTCCTCCAACTACTCCAATCAAGCCACCCATCACAATACCGCCCGTCAAACCTCCCACTACTCCGGTAACACCAACCAAACCACCGGTTAAGTCAAATCCAACTCCACCGGTTAAACCACCCACTGCACCACCGGTCAAACCACCCACCGCATCACCGGTTAAACCCCCTACACCACCGGTTCAACCTCCTACATATAAACCCCCAACACCACCAGTTAAACCACCCGCTACACCACCAGCTAAACCCCCTACACCACCGGTCCAACCACCTACATACAAACCCCCTACGCCACCGGTTAAACCACCTGTCAAACCACCAACACCACCTCCCGTGAGAACTCGGATAGGTAATTTTGTATTTTCTTTAAAAAATAATATTCTCTCCTTTGTCAGTACAATTATTATGTTTTCAACATATAAATAGATTTCTTATGTATCTTTTATATATTAAAAAATCTATTAGACTATCTCCAATTATTAAAAACCGAACAAAAATATCTTTTAATGAATTAATAATTATTTCTATTTTAATTTTATTTTTAATTATTTTTATAAAAAATTATTTGAACTAATGACAATAGAAATGCTAGAAAATTTTAGAATCTCTTTTAATGTCTCTCTTCTTTTTTAGAAAAATTTATTAATATTATATTATTAAAAAAAACTTTTTAAGACCATTTTCTTCTTAAAACTCTAATAAAAAGTTTTAACCAATAAAAATAATACTATTTATTTTTAATAAAAAATATATTTGAATTAATAATAATGTCATATATGTCAAAACTCTCTTAAAAAATTATTTTTTAAATCATTTAACTAAGAATTATTTCTCAGATCTCTTTTCGAACTTTTATAATATTTTTTAATATTTTATTATTATGAAGTTAGGGATAGAGGTAATCTAAAACTATTGATAGAAATACTCTTAATTAATAGTCACCAATAAAAATTCAATACTGTAATAATGTACTTTTATTTACTTTTTTATTTATTGTCAACTGTAATAATGTTCTTTTATGAAGAATAGGCGTGGATTTTTTATAATTATTTTGGAAAAGAAATGTAATGAAAGAAAAGAGTGTATTGTCTAGTAGTTATTGGACTTAGATAGTAGTCTTGGAAGTAATTAGATATATTATTATTGGACTAATTGTTGTGTTTTGTTGTTGTTGTATTCTTTAGATTGCGTGTCATTATGTGGGACGAGGTGTGGAAAACACTCGAGACAGAACGTTTGTATGAGAGCATGCGTCACGTGCTGCTACCGATGCAAGTGTGTGCCACCTGGCACTTACGGTAATAAAGAGAAGTGTGGTTCTTGTTACGTCAACATGAAGACACGTGATGGCAAATCCAAGTGTCCTTGATCTTTTTATGACGCACGATGTGGTGATGTTAATCATGACCAAGAATTTAAACAAAAACTTAAAATTAATATTTTATTAATCTTTGTAATGCTTTGTTTATTTCTTGTTTTAGTAAATTTCTAGTTTGATATGTGTTTACGGAATGTTGAATTTAAAAAATCAAAAACCTTTTACTACGAATTGAGGGTTTTTTGCGTATGATGTAATAACATTTCAAAATGTTATTTTATTTATTATAAGCTTTTCTCGGCCCATAAAGCTATTGTTTTGGTAAATGGGTAAATATCTAACAATAATAAATTTTAGTATGGAATTATAATGATATGGCATTTTATGGAAAATGTCATAAATAACAAATTCTTAGACCAATGCCATAATATGATAGTATGATGGTATGAAAAATGACATTTTTGCCCCTGCAAAAAGTATTTAGCACTGAGTGAACAGTGTATCATTTAATTGAAAGTTGTTCAGTTATTAATGGCATTTAAGTGTGATTTGTATCATTGGATAATGGTGTACATCTCAAATTAATTAGTGTTAAATAAACTTGCTATCATTAATGGTAGAAGCTTGAGTTAATGAAGGATAGAAGTTTCAGTGGAGAAGATTGAGGGAGGTGAGTATCATTTAATTTTGTTGATTTAGAAATTGCTTATGCATAACCGAACCGGAAATTAGTAGACAAGCCAGTGGACATGTTTATGTTTGTTAAGTGTACTTGGTTTGATTTTGTAGGTAAAATGAATGAAAATGTGATGATAATCTGTGGTACATGGAAATGCCTAGAAAATGGATTGTGGCATTTTTGTGTTGCAAAGGACAGGTTCGCTAAATGTGTTAGTCTACAAGTAGATGAGAGATTTTCAAGTTTCGTAGACAAGGTAGCTAAGGCATGTGGGATGAAGAGAGACGATATAAGTTTGAGCTACTGGCAGATAGGATCAGAAGTGGTATTCACACAAATGAAGATGCCCCCAGTTGTTGTAGACACCGATGAGAGCTTAGAAAGGTTCAGACAAGCAAGAATGGATTTCGGTGGACAACCAATGTATATGTCCATTAAAGCTGAATTGACATATAAAGCTGAAGAGACGGTGGACAAATATGTACCATCAGGTATGTCAACATAGACATCAGGACCAACGGATGGAAGGGTGGAAGAGTTTAGTCCTGCATACGAGAACGAGGAATTCCTACAAACAGTGGACATGATAGAAAGTGTTGTACGAAGCAATACACATAAGGGGGGCATGGGTGGACCGAACAAACGAGCGCGGGTAGAGCTGGAAACTGGGCAGGGGAGTGTTGATAAGGACGGAAAAGATGACCTAAGGGACGATGGACGAGGTGAAAATAATATTGTACAACCGTGCATGGAATTGCGTATTAGTGGACAAGAAAGAGAGTATGGTGGACAAGAAATGCATGGAAAAGAGCATGACACCGTCATTGAGGGTGAACAACAAATGGGCGGGTTGCGAGGACTCCTGGATGCCGACCCAGATCCGGATAGTAGGGTAGACATTGGTGAAGAAGGGGTGAGCGGTGAAGTGAATAGCAGTGGTGGACAAGATTGCAGTGGAAGGGGCAGTGGACAAAGTGGACGAGAAGGGTATCATGGTGGACCAGAAAGTAAAGGAGAAGAACGGACATTAAGGGGGCGGAGCGGATTGGCAGAGTGCGAGGACCCGTGGATGCCGAGAAATGTTCGGATAGTAGGGAGGAGGATGTGATGAAGAGGTGATAGGCGAGGATGTCACACATGGATGGTCGTCCGATGCAGCAGTAAACAATGTGATACGAGTGGTGGACAATTACCGATTGACTTGGGCAGCAGTAGACACGATGCAGAATATTGTGGTCAAAAACGCGCTGGAAAGGAACACGTCGAATATAGTGAGGAGACGCAACACACGGGCAGGTGTGGTGAAAATTCTTATGAAACTTCTTGTGAGTATGATTTTGACTTGATGAGGGCGTTAATAGACACGGAGTACCCGACGCAATGGGATCCATACGCAGAATGTGATGGTGGAGTGGTTGGAGATGAGCGTAGTGTATTATCAGGTGGACAAAATGAGATCGAAACTGGGGTTAATACACAAACGAACTTACGTGGACAGAGAGTGGGGGAGGATGGGCAACAACCGACAGAAAAAGAAGGTATAAACGTTGTAGATGGGGAACTAACTGAGGGGTACGACCGGGGTGGACAAATTGTTGTGTATGGTGGATATGACGACAATTTTGGGGGTTGTGCGGATGAAGCTGACGATCCCGTGGACAATTGTGCAGACCCGGTGGACAACTGGCTGTTGGATGTGGATGACGAACCATACAGAGACAATGTGGATCGGATTGGCACTGATGAGGCGAATATGAATTTGAAAAAGGGTGATGATGCAATATACGTTGGAATGATTTACAAAAATAAAAGTGAGATGCACAAAGCAATTGCTTTGTACGCCATAAAAAGGTTGTTCAATTTCAAGGTTAGAGCTTCGGACAAGAAAATGGTGATTGTCGTGTGTGTGGATCGTAATTGCCATTGGAGAATATATGCAACCATACAACCAGGTACGGAAAATGTGGAAATAAGAAAGGTTACTTTGAAACATACATGCGATATAAGCGCTCGGTTGAGGTATGGAACAAAAGCGAGTTTGGCGATACAAGGGGAGTTGCTCAAGGCAAAATATGTGCATGGGCAAGAGGGGCCGCGTGCATGTGTTGTGCGGGGGATTGTTCTGTCCAAGTATAATGTTACAATATCCTACATGAAAGCTTGGTATGCTAAAGATGTGGCAATGAGAATGGCGAGAGGTGGGGATGAGGATAGTTATCAATTTCTGTCTACTTACTTGCACCTATTGGCCACTAAAAACCCAGGGACAATTTCAAAAGTGAAGACTATAACCACGGCGGAGGGTGTGAAATTGTTCAAGTATCTTTTTGTAAATTTTGGTGCTTCAGTGGCTGGCTACAAACATTTGAGGAAAGTAGTTGTGGTCGATGGGACACAGACGAAGGGTAAATACAAAAGCTGTTTGGTGGGGGCAAGTGGACAAGACGGAAACCACCAGATTTTCCCATTAGCATTGGGGCTGATAGATGGCGAGAATACAGCTGGATGGACTTGGTTTTTTGAGCAGCTGTCGACATTTGTAGCTGACGAAGAGGATCTAGTTTTCATTTCAGATAGACACCAAGCAATATATGCAGGTTTGAATCTCTATTTTTCCATTCAATATGGATAACACATGTGATGTGTTTCCCAGGAAAAGGTGACATGTTATGTCTACTTGAAAGCCGTAGACGTAAATAGCATGATAATTACTGGGTTATTAAACGGGATCGGAATGTCCACTATAGGGGGTGGACATGGGTGTGGTCTGAAGGAT
>OVBE01010724.1:0-14754 GCA_900406425.1 Iberis pinnata
GGGAGGGACACTAGGGGCGACCGCCCCGGGTCCCTCCCCTGAACCGATAATTTTTTTGTTCAAATTTTTAAAATTTTTTAAAAAAATTATTTTTACTTTTTTAAAATAATGATCTTAAAGAAAAATTAATAAAATTTATTTGTATTTAATATATATTTATAAAAAATTTAAAATAAATATCTAATACATTAAAATTTTGATTAATTTTTTTAAGAAAATTAAATTTAAGGGACCCAAAAAATTTTTTTTGCCCAGGGGTCCCTAATAATTTTGAGCCTGATTAAAAGATAAATGATGCACATGTAACTTTCATAAACAAATGACAAATTAACATGTCACATATATATGATTTATTGTAGGTTTTCGGTTTTATAAACTCTTCTATCAAAATTTAATATTATGCAAATGAAAAGCATAAATAATATATCTATATGTTATTTAACAAGTGGTGTTGTTTTTCTAATGATTTTTACTTTTGAAGAATTTACAAGTTCATGCAACAGCTGCTCAAGCTCGATTTTTCTCTCCTTATGTTTCGTTTTGTTTTGATGTTATTTCTGATTAGATGAAACATTTGATGGAGGTTCATCATCATAACAATGTATGAGTTTTTATAAGTTAAAATTATTTTGAGATTAAAAAAATCACTTTTTTATGTTCGTACTATTTTTGAAACATCCGAGAACATATGCTATTTTTAAGATTTGAACATTTTTATGATATTTGAAGGAATTTCTCTAAAAAATCAGTACAAATGTAATATTCACAAATAGTATAATATCATACAGATAAAATTAAGGAAAAATGAGAATGAAAACTCTTGTAATTAAATGCGGAAGCATATGGAGAAATGAATCCTAAACGTATAAATCAAAGTTTCATGAATGTATGGCTTTAACGTACATACATGCATATATATATCGAAATGTGTCTACAAATGTATGTGTAAACACAAACATTTACAGTTATTGACGTTTAAATGTTTTTAAATATCGATATTAAGATATTAAAATTCATTTCTTGGATCAGGCAGAAGCATGTTCGATGTTTAATGGGGTCAATTTAATTTGACAAGTTGATGCTCTAGAGGATTCTTAATATATATACATAAATAAAAAACGATATTCCTTCACCTAACTATTAAATTATCGCATCCTACAGTATTTAAGAACTAAAGAGAGGAGCTCAAAATATACAAATATTTGTTTGAGTCAAAATTAAATAAACTACAATTTGCTATAAAAAAACTTTCAGATCGGTTTAGTAATCTAAACTCTATTACAAAAAAAACTGCACTTACATACTAAATTACTAAATTCGATATATGATCAGATAGAAAATAAGATATAAGTAGGTCATAGTTCAATAATAAAAAAGTAGAAATATAATAGAAAATTATATATCCAATATCATTTAATTTAAGCATATAAAATATATCAACTGTATTTTCCATAAGCTTATCATATCAATCATTGTATTTTCCAAAAAGAAAATAATTTGTTTTTTTTTTCTGCACAAGGAAATTAATTAATTGGAACTAGTGGTCATAGAAATTTGATTTTTAAAAAGTATAAATATTCTGGCTTTTACCATTAGCTATTACTAAAAACCACTATACTTCTAACTATTATTTATCACATTAAAAAGAGTACTACTAAATCATTGATAGTTTATTTATGACCATGTTACCAAAAGTTTTTGTTTTACAACTTGAATTAAAATACTAGACTCTATATTAGTTATCCAATATGGAGGAACAATACCTACATACGAGTGCGAAAAAGGAAGTTGTCTTACCGAACGTGCCAGACGATCTGCTAGTCCATTCATCTTGCGCGGAATGTGGTAAATTTTGGAATGTGGTAAATTCTGAATTCCAGGAGATGTCTTCGTACTTCCTCGAATTCTTCAAACAAGGTAGTAAAAGTTGGCCAATCTTGAGGGACCTGTAATATTTCCACCAATGTTGAATTATCAGTCTCAAAAGTCTGACAGTAGAGACTACGAGAAAGAATCATCTTCATTGCCCACACTAGTGCTTCAAATTCTGAATGTAGTGGCGAGAGACTTCTTCTACAGCTTCTTGCACCCATAAGGATGCTTATACCCTCCTCTCTCTGAGAGCTTCATCCTAATCCTGTGAAAGTATCTGTGATTTTCCAGGCCCCATCAATTCTACAAGGAAAGGTAAGGAAAGGCAAGGCAAGGATAAAATCATCATTTTTTAACTGAAACTTCTATTATAACAATAAAAAGTTCATTAATGGGGGTGTATTCAAACAAACATTTTATATGATTTGAAGTAATTTGAGTTTTAGTGAGTTTTAAGGTGATTTTAGGTGAATTATAAAATCTAAGTGATTTATTTTGAAATTCTCTACAATCCCACATAAAACCATGAAATTTGAAATTATTTATTTTTAATTAAGAAAATCCACTGAAATACTATCAAATCACCAGAAATCCAATATTTAAAATATTTTCATAACAGTGGATTTTATGAGACTTTTTAAAATCATTAACTTAGTAACAGTGGATTTCGTGAGACATAATTCTTGTTTGAATAATAATGAAATTTTCAAATTCTTCCACATTTCATATTCAATATATATATATATAGGTGATTCAATTTTATGATAAAAAGACAAAATAAAAAAAAAATCAAAACATCACATTATTAAAAAAAAAAAAAAAATAAAATTTTTTATTGGGCTTAAATCTTGGGCCTTTTAATATCTATCTCCTTTAGATTGTAACTAGTTTAGCTGATCTCCATACGTACATAAATTGTTTATGCAATTGCTTTAGATTCTCACTTGCGTTAACTTTTCTTGTGAAGATGATGAAACTTGGTCATGAGCTTTTGATTTAGTCATGTATTTGAAATAAATTTTTACAATGTCGTGTGTGGCTATGTTTGATTAAGTTTGTGGAAATAAGACTTAAACTTAAAGTGTTGTTTACCAAAAAATTTTGGTCATTCCAAAAATATGTTCACGGTCACTAGTTGAAATTTGTTGGAAGAAATGATGTATGCCTTAAACAAGTATTATCAACGAGTGACTCCGGATATCAAAAAAGACTATAGGCCAAAAGATTAGAACATCCAAAATTAAAAAAAAAAAACTTAAAATGTTATAAACTACAAAATTATTTACGTTACTATACAAACAAAATTACGGAAAACATGGAATCAGAACCACCAACTCTATAATTATAGGATAGTGATACGATATACGAACTAAGAGAATACCGAAGTCCATAAGTTAGGATATCGAGAATTTAAAATTCCTTCAAATAGCATATTAGATTGTCGGATAATAATATCATCTTCGGATCGAAATAATACCAAAAACCACAAGCTAGAGCGATCAGAGGTACTTATCCGAGTTTTATAAACACTAATTTGGATTGATTATTATTACTCCCTCCGTTTTTGAAAGGATGATGTTTTAGAATTTAATTTTGTTTCTAAAAGGATGATGTTTTAGGTGAAAACACTTGAAAAAAATGTATAAAATAAAGTAAAAGTTTCTTTCCTTAATCTACGTAAAAACTCCAAAACATTCTTCTTTCAGGAACGGAGCTAGTATTATTTATCACAATTTGGATTGATTATTAAGTTTTTGAGAAATTCTAAAATTGGATTTGACATAAAAAAAAAGCAAACAAAATTTAAAATAAATTTTAACATAAGCAAATGAGTTTAGTACAAATTATATCTAATTCATCATCATCAACAACAAATGTTACAAAAAGAAAAAACAATTGAGAGAATTTTACAAATCCAAAGTTTTGTAAAAATCAATCAATCAAAAATCAAATACCACTGTAATCTCCACGAACATCATCATTCGATAACATAGGACCATACGGCGATTCCAAATCATCACTCACAAGATCCTCAGTTCCTCTCAATACACAATGTAAAATCAACACTAAAACACCAAATCCAACGGTTGTTAAAGCACTTACCCAAACTCCAGTACTAACCAAAGAAGCAATCGAAAGTCCGATTAAAATCACCGCAACGATTCCATCATCAATAGTTAAACCAAAGATCGTCAATGGCTCTTCACGAGCGAAGTAAAGGAAGAACCAAGCTAATCCGACAGCGATAAACGCAATGATTGCTATAGGACGTGTGATTAGTGTTAGAGATAAGAGGATTGAGAGAATGATAATGTAGTTGATACGGAAATGAGTTAAGTTTTGAGTTAAGCGAGTTGTTGCATCTGTGATTGAAGATGGGAAACTGAAAGCGGAAAGATCTAGAAAATCTCCCCATGGACGAGCTCCACTGGTGATTGATTGAATTGTTTCTTTGAATCCGGAGATTACTTGATTCGCCATTGTTGATTTGATTCGAGGAACCCTAGAAATTTGTTTTAGGGAGAAGAAGATCTTTTGGTATGAGAATGAGTCAAAACTAGTAAAGAGTCTTACTATTTAAACAGGCCTTATTAAAAGCCCATTTAGCTTTAGCCTATAGTAACTAACGGTGTAAAACATGATTTATGTGAATTTGTAAGACATTTTTTTCAACATGGGAGTATACTAATTCACAAAATATGTGATTTTAGCATTAAAATCAACTTTACTAACAAAATGTAATGAGCAAGAAAAAAAATTAAAGGTTTTTATGACATTTATTTTAAATTTTTAAACCACAACAAATCATCCAAATTTTAATCACGATCTTATAACAAAACGATGACAACGTTTATACCACAATTTCTTTGTTAGATTTCGTTTGCGCGTCTTGTATCTAGATCTCTTTGACTAACAGTCTTGTTATGCGTTTTTGTAATGTTTCGGGTAAAGAAGTGGACATCGAATGTGCAAAAATCGATACTTTTTTTTTGAAAGTGTTGCATAGCTACTGTCACAACCGGCTTTGCGGTCCATCTCCTTAAATGTTGTTCTTGTGGCTTTTAAGGTTGTCGATTGTATGGAGGTAAAAAATAAGTTGAGCCTTTCTCCCCGACGAGTTTATTTTTTTTATGTCCGGCAGCTTCTTAATACTTTTGTTATTCGATTCTTTGACTCTTAATTCATTACGACTTTCGTTGGCTCTTTGTGTTCGATAGTTAAATTCTGTTTTTCGTTGTTTTAGATTAGTTTCTCTTGCATGGACATAGCTTCCATCTTTTAGACATATTTTCTCTCTTTTGGGCAATGTTTTTGTGCGTTTGTTCTTCCAGATTCAGATTGTAGTTCCACTTTTATCCTTAATGTTAATCAGGCGACAAAGCGGTTTGATTTAAAATTTTGTACCTCCACTATAATCTTTTAAATTTACTAGTAAATTTCAAATCACTTATACAATTACATTAATAGTTTGAATAATACAATATTAGTCATCTAAATAAAAATATCTCAAATTTTAATGACTTTTAGCCTATGAAAATATTTTTTGCACTTTTGACCTTTTAGCTAGTAAACAATAATTTTTTAGTACTACTTAACATTACTAACCTAGCAAGCTCTAAAGTGTACCAAACCTACTCACAACTCATCAAAAAACCAAAAGATATCAAAAACTCCAACAAGATAAGTTTAAAGATCCTCTGATAAAAACAACAATGAAAAACACAATTACTAGAGTTTGCCAAAGTATCTAAAAGTAATGTAACAACAACACATCAAAAAAAAAAACAAAAAGAGAAACCACATACTTAAAAACTCTTCACTTAAGAGGAATGAATCTGGAAGAGTGAGTAGCACCAACACCAGGCCTACCGTGCTTAACCGGTTTGTATGAGATAGAGAACTCAGCCAAGTAATGACCAATCATCTCAGGTTTGATCTCAACTTGGTTAAAAGTCTTACCATTGTATACTCCAATGATGCTTCCAATCATCTCAGGGACAATGATCATGTTCCTTAAATGAGTTCTTACTGGCTCTGGCTTCTCACCTTGTGGTGCCTCCCTTTTCTGATTATAGCCAACAAAAGCAAGTTTGTAATCAGAATAACATCTAGAAAAGAAGAACTAAGCTTCTCCAGTAGCTAACAATGTTCAAGGAGATAAAAGAATGTAAGTCTTATAAGTAGAGAGATAAACAAAAGTTTAGGCAATGTTTGATTGTAAACTGTTCACATTTCAAACTCAAAACATACAGTAGAACTAGGGTAGGGCATTCGATTTGTTCGGTTTATTCAGTTCGGTTTGTTTGGTTTTCGGTTTTTTTTTTTTGTTTTTCTTGGCCAAATTGTTCAAAAATTTTAATTTCGGTTAAATGATTTTTTTCGGTTTATTTTAGCAAGTTTGGTTCGGTTCGGATCAGTTTGGTTAATTTAGTAAAAAAAACGTTGCTGAACCGAACCGAACTAAAATAAAATTTGTACCAAATTGAACCGAACTAACCAAACTGAATTCGGTTCGGTTAAAATGCCCAGGCCTAAGTAGAACTTTCCTTGGAACAAGCCAAATAGATTCTAAAATAACAAGAGACCAGCTTATGAATTTCACACTATCTATGATCTTAAAAAGAATCAATGTTTGAAACCAAGAAAAATAATCGAACAATGAGATGAACAATCCAAATTATGCACATCAGAATCTGAATTTCAACAACCTAGAAGATGCAAATTGAAGAAAGTTCCACTAAAATGGTTAAAGAACAAGATTCAACAAGCTATGGAGATAAAGAATGTAACTCCTATAAGTAAAGAGATGAACAAAAGTTTAGACAATGTTTGATTGTAAACTATTCACAGTTCAAACTCAAAACATACAGTAGAAACTATCCTTGGAACAAGCCAAATAGATTCTAAAATAACAAGAGACCATCTCATGAATTTCACACTGTCCATGATCTAAAAAGAATCAATGTTTGAAACCAAGACAAAAAAAAAATCCAACAATGAGATGAACAATCCAACTTTTGCACATCAGAAACTGAATTTCAACAACCTAGAAGATACAAATTGAAGAAAGTTCCACTAAAATGGTTAAAGAACAAGATTCAATAAGCTATGCAGAATCCAAAATCAAATTACTGAAAGAGAATCTAACATTCAAGCCTGCTTCACTACTGTACAAGAATCAATAAAAATTTCTACAAGAAATAGATTGATTACCGCTTTACGAAGCTTCTTAATAAGAGCCATTGGCTTCCTCGTCAAACCTCTAGAGAATCTAAACCATTTCCAAACAAAAAAAAACTCAGAACAAACAAATAATCAAAAATCGCAATGAGACTCTTCAAATCCAATTTTCACCTTCTACGAATACGAGAAGGGAAGAGCTTAACAAGATCATCAGTAGACATATCAAGAAGAGCATCGAGATCTACTCCTCTGAAAGCAAACTTCTTAAACGTTCTCTTCTTTGGTACTCCAGCTGCAGCAACCTCTGGTTCAACATCCGCCTACAGATTTTACACATTGATAGTTGAGTCAATACTGATAATTAGAGAAGAAGATTCAGAGATTTGAGAATCGAAGAACTCACCATGATTGAATCTCAGGAATGGATAAAACCCTAAACGGCTAAAGATGTGATGCTTCAGGTCTGCGTTGCAAGAGATAAGTTATGTTATATAGTGGACACTTGAGAACCCTAGAATAAGAATTCTTAATTGTTTTTAAGGGTCTATATTTTTTCTTTGTTTTCAAATCAGCTTTTAACTTCTTTTAAATTAAATTAATTATCACACATCTAATACATTAGAAATCTATGTAAAGACTAGGATTTATATACATGGTAAATAGAAAAAAATAATACAATAATAATTGAATAATAAAATTTTATCTTTAGTTAACTTTCACAACATGTATTTTTAAATTTTTATGGCAATCTAAATCTTATAAGGTTTATAAAAAAGAATATTTATAAAATTTATAAAATAATTTTGTTTTATCGAAACAAAACAATTTTCATTAATACGAAAACAAGTTGAACATAGCACCTCTAACGATCTATTGACTGAATTCTATTTTCGGTTAGACTTTATAATTAACTAACTATTTTATTTTCTCATATTTTAACAAAATATACTATCTCATGAAAGTTTTCAACAACTTGATTTATAAAACAAATTATCATACTAATTTTGAATTGCTATAAAAATTTAAGAAATTTCACATCATTGTAAAAATTAAAAAACTGCAAAATTCTATTATTTAATTATCATTATACCATCATATTTAAAATCCAAAATTTTATAAATATCATCAAAAATTATGATTTATTTAAAAATCTATAATATTTTATTGATCTAGATTGTATAGTGATAATATATCTAATACTTAAAGTAAACCAAAATCAATAAGCTTCTCTAATTTTCTAACCTTACTAGCATAATTATCCCATTTAACTCCAAGCTTACTTCAAATTTGGAACAGACTTCTAGAGTGGTAAAATCTGCATATCACCCGAACAATTTCATATATTACATATAGATCCAAAACTTCACAATTTTGTTTAAATTGTTGAAATACACTTACAATTTACAAAAAAAACCACTCACTTGGTAAAAATTTGGTCTTTCCCCAGTTGAATTGTTGAACCTTTTGTCTTCTTTTATTTCCTTTATGTGAGAGGCAACTTCTTCTATTTTCATCTAATACAATGCATATGCAACATATAACAAAGAGTTAGTAACTTGATAATTTAAAATATTTTGTAATTTTAAAATATGTAAAATTTTCATAATATAAAAAATTTATAATTTACACATAAATCTAAAAATTATAAGATGTTTTGATTTATAAATAAGAAGATTGAACATTTTTCAAAAAAGTATTTTTCTTGTCAAATTCATTTGAAACTAAACAATTTTCATTAACGAAAAACAGGTTGAACATAGCACCTCTAACGATCAAATGACTGGATTCCACATTCTGTTAGTTCTTACAGTTATTTAAATCATCTAATCTCTTATTTATTCAACAAAATCAACTTCCATGAAAAATGTTCAATCTTCTTATTTAGAAACAAAAACATCTTATAATTTTTAGATTTATATATAAATTATAAATTTTACATATTATAAAAACTTTACATATTTTAAAATTACAAAATATTATAATTATCAAATTCTTTAGAAACTTAGATAATTTTATATAATAGTAAAAAAAATTAAATCAACCATTGAAATTGATATGTTCAATTTGTTTAGAAAATTATCTCATTACAAACTAAATCAATAAAATATTTCAGATTTCTAAATAAATCATAAAATATAATGATATTTATAAAATTTAGGATTCTAAACATAATAATACAATAATAATTAAATAATAAAATCTTATCTTGAGTTAATATCCACAACATGTATTTTTAAATTTTTATGACAATCTAAATCTCATAAAATTATTTTGGTTTATAAACAAGAATATTAAAAGAGTTCATAAAACAATTTCGTTTTATCAAACTAATTCGAAACAAAACAATTTTCACTAATGCAAAAACAAGTTAAACATAACACCTCTAACGATCTATTGACTGAATTCTATTTTCGGTTAGACTTCACAATTAACTAACTATTTCCTTTTCTCATAGTTTAACAAAATATACTATCTCATGAAAGTTTTCAACAACTTGATTTATAAAACAAAATATCATACTAATTTTGAATTGCTATAAATTTTTTTAATAATTTCACATTATTGTAAAAATTAAAAAACTACAAAATTCTATTGTTTAATTATCATTATACCATCATATTTAAAACCCAAAATTTTATAAATATCATCAAAAATTATGATTTATTTAGAAATCTATAATACTTCATTAATCTAGATTGTATAGTGATAATTTATCTAATATTAAAGGGAAAAAAACTTAACTTTTTGTCTTTTGCTCAGATCTTTACCACTGTTCATAATCACTCAAACTAACCTGATTCATAAATTCAATGAAAAATTAATCTAAAAAAGAGCAGAAAATAAAAACATGGAGATTGTTATAACAATTTCAATTTTGTTTATTCTCAACGAGTTATATATTATATTATTGACTAATCTCATTATAAAGTTTCATAAAACAATCAACTAGTAGAATATACAAGAGAAACACATTCATACACACTAATAATTAAAGATATTATCTGATTTTATCATAGAGTTTTAGCAATCTATATATTAGAATCATATATACTATAAAAAAAAATTATACAAAGTAATTTTTATCAAAATAAAAATAAAAAAAAATATACAAAGTTATTAGCTCAAAAAATAAAATAAAAAACTAGACTTGAATGAGATAAATAAAAATAACCTTTGATTTGGTTTTTGTCAATCTTCAAAGACTTGAACATAGAGATCACCATTTTTTTTAGCTAATTTTAATAAGAAATAAGCAAAAAGAAACACATGAAAAAAATGAACTAAACATTTACCTATTTTGTTAATAAAAAATTTGCATATTTTGTGAAGAAAAAGAATCTAAAACTCAAGCTTACGAGCTCTGTATTTTTATGTATAAAAGAAGAAGAGGAAGAAGATTTATAAATGTGTCATTTAGTTTTTTTTTCTTTTCTAATTTATATATAAAAAAAACACAACGGTAAAATACATTAGTTACCGTTTCATATACATAGAGAAACGTAAACGTCAACGCCGTTTGATTGATTGATACGAATACAAAAAGTAAATACACAATTGGAAAGAAAATTTCAAATTTTTTACATTTTTGGAATCTTTCTTTAACATGTTGATTTTAATGGACCACGTTGGTGAATTCTCTCTTTTTGGGCTTAGTACTCTTCTATTCCTCTGGAGCCTTTGAACAGTAACAAAGATTTCCTTTGAGTGGTACAGAGTCGGTCCTGAACACAAGCAGAGCAAGCATACGCTTGCGGTCCATTTTTCATTTTAAAATTTTTAGTGAAGAAAACAGCCCATTTTTTGAAAAATTGTACAATTTTGGCATATTTTTCCATTGTAGATTGTGACCTTTAGAAAGTTTTAAAATCTCAGAACCGGCCCTGAGTGGTATTAGAGTTCTCGTCAACTGTTGAGATCTTTAATTTAGCTCTTTTCTGTGGTTAGTGGCAACCAGGATTACTGTTGTTCTCTACTCTCATCTGTCATCAATCATCAATTCAAGATATGTAAATCGAAGCTACCACTCCTGCTGTAATCAAGAATCATTTACGGCAATTATAGTTTTTGGTTCATAAAGTAACCTATGTCATCTCATATTTTAAAGCTCGATGAGGAGAAGAAGCCCCCTGATCTTGCCTGTTGCATCGGAGTTCAATTCCAGTGAAAACAATCATCTCAGCATTATTGGTAGGCTACTGAATCCGGATCACCAGAAGATGTTTAGCCTGGTCAAAGATATGCTAAGAAAGTGGCAATTATATGATCGAATAAGAGGAGTAGCACTTTCTTTAGATAAGTTCCAATTCATATTTCAATATGAACATGATATTCTTATTATATATAAAAAAGTTTCCAAGTAGTTTTATTCTTTATTTATGTTACATAGTACTTAGAGGTCTTATTGGTTATGAGGTTTTAATGGATATTGAAATCCAAGCGAAATCACGTGTTATAATGATTTGTGTATCCTAAATGAAATCATATGTTATTCGTTTAATGATTTGTAAATTATAACTGAAATTCAATATTATTCATTTACTAATTTGTAATTGGATTTTAAAATACATTTTGTATTTTGGTGGATTTGGAAGTATTTTTAATTTAAAAATACAAAAGTCAAAATCCAAACTTAAATTATTATTTCAAAATTCATATATTTCCAAAATTTAGTTTTGTAACTTTCATCTTCCAATGTTGTTTACATTTTAACTAAAAATATTTTTTTTTCACTTTAGGAAAATGGTTAATACTGGTTGTACATATTTTATGTCACGATAATAATTTTCATTTAAAAAATCGGTTACGATTATAATTTTAGGATTTACTTTTAAGATTAACCAACAATTTAGATATGGTTACAGTTAACTAACAGTCACAATGCAATGTTTTAATCATAACAAATATGAATTTTACGGTTAAGAGTTAAGTGTTAACTATTTTGTATGGATATTAGGGATGGGACGGATTCGGATATTTGGGGTTTTTGAGGATATCCGGATCCGAGCTATCCGCGGATATCCGGATCCGAAACTAAGAATAAAAAATTGATTTTTTTTTATTTTAAAAAGCTGAATGTATTTAAAATTTTGATTTAAAAAAAAGTTTCTAAAAAATATAAAACTAATTATAAAATTATATTTAAATTTAATTTTTAAAATAAATAAAATTTATATGTTTAAAATAAATACAAATAAAAATATTTAAAAGTGGTTTTTATTAAAATAACAAAATATATTAAAATATCATAACNGTTTTTATTAAAATAACAAAATATATTAAAATATCATAACATATTTTAAAATATATATTTTAAATATATTTAATGTATAAGTCCGGATTCTAATTCGGATCCGGATATCCGGACTTTAAAATTTTAATATCTGGATCCGGATTCGGGCTTCTCGGGTATCCCAATTTTCAGAGCGGATCCGGACGGATCCCGGATCGGATCTCGGATCCCGGATAATAATTCTACCCCTAATGGATATAGTTCAGTTACAGTTTAAAAATGGAACAACTGCGATCTGAATTGCGATTATGGTTTATTTTGTTTTTTTTATAAAGTAGGGAAATGACTTTATAAAACATAAAAATTTGTTAGGTCTATTAATCATAGAGTATGACTTCCCAAAATGTTACAAGATGACTCAAAACACTAAAATAATAATCACTTTCTCCTAATCACTTCTTAGGAGCCAATGCTTTGATAGCCATTTTCAAACCAGCAGAACAATCTGGAGCATAAAATGTTCCGATGTAATAGCTATAACCATAAGGAAGTTGGATCTTATCATCTCCATCAGTGTATGCTTTCGAATCCTCATACGATGTACATGTTTCATAACCTGTTCGGTTTACCACCATCACATTGCTGGTTTGAGCATCGTATTTGAATTCTGCAACACAACATTAATTCCCAATTATATTAAACATTAGGGTCTGTTCTTTTGCCTTTCGCTAGCAACCAGCAACTAGTAATAGCGATCAGTGACTCGCTTGGTTGTTCGTTTTGAAGTTGTAGTGACAAACCGTAGCGATTGTCTGGTATGCAATATATTTGGCAGTCGTTGCGATCTATTTTATTTTATAAATTATATTTTTATTATAGTTTTAGCTTAATTTTATATAATCAAATTTTGACTATTTTATATTTTATTAAAATACTTAGAAATTATTTCAACTTTTTTTAGTTTTTTTTAGTTTATTTTAATATTTTGAATTTATATTTGTAAAACGAATTTATTTTCGTTTTAAAATATTTTTGGACTTATTTTATTTTTATGGATTTAATATTATTTATATGAATTTATTATATTTTTTATAAATTCAATTTAATTTAAATTAATATTTATTTATTTTATAATATGTGTCGTTGTTCGTTTAGGTGTCGCTGAAAAAATTAGCGACTGAAAATTGCGGTTGCTGTCGCTAAAAAGAATCGGTGCGATTGGTTGCTACGACCAGCGACAGATAAACGTTAGGTTCGATGGATCTAAATAAGAGGGCTAAACTAGTTAGGCTCAGATCACATTAACCCAAATTTCAATGGATTGGACTTAGCTAAATCAGTTAGGTTCATACCACATTAACCCAAATTTCATTGGATTGGACCCGGACCGAGCTGATTTTATGCAACAAATCACAATTGATTAAGATTATGTCAATAAACTTTTTGCGCATATTTTTTATAGAAATTCCTTGAAATACCATGAAAAAAAGTTCAAATTCCAAAAATACCACACATTACCAAAAAAATTTAAAATTCCTCACACTCCTAAATGTTCTAAAAATACCACAAACATAAAAAATAAATTAAGGGCTTAGAATTTTAAACTTTAGGTTTGGATTCACTAAATAGAGTTTATGGTTTAGTTTTGAAGCGAGTCGGGTTTGGTTTTATGATTTTAAGCTATTTCAATTTTGTGATATTTTTGTGTCAAAAACACTTTTGTGGTATTTTTGGAACTTTTAGAAATATGCAGTATTTTTGAAATATACATAATTTTATTATGGTATTTTGAGAATCCCCTAATAAATTTATGAAAAATGATACATACCGAGAATATCGCCGGCATAAAAGGTTTTGCCTTCTGCCCAAGAGTCCATTGGAATAATTGTATCCCAACCGAATTCGTCTCCCACCGTGTAGGTGGTCGGCCTTCGGGCATGGGTCAGGTCATTGGTTAGAAACAAGCATAAAATCGTCATTACAAGAACCATTGGAACCGTGGCTACAACATAAGGAAAATGTCCTGATGATCGAGCCATTTTAGAAAAATATATTAAAAGGTTTTAGGTGACACTTCTGTGTTTATGTTTATATAGACTGTCAATTGATATATTTCCATAATTTTGGTGTAATTCTTCTTTTTAGGAGTCATGTGTACACAATAGATGGTTATTGAAGAAATATAATTATTAACCATTGGTTTCTATAGTAAGTGCATACCACAATTTTGTAAAGTGAATATATTAGTCAATGATGGTTTTATAGAATATATATATATATATATATATATATATATATACTTTTGGAAAGTTTTATATTTTATAAATAGGTCATTTGTATAATTAAATGTAGAGTGAATTAGAAAATTAGGTGCTTTTTTCTTTCAAATTGGGCAAATGGGTGGGTAGGGAAATGTAATTAGTGATTTAGGTGTGTTATGGGAAACAACATATAATATTGCCTATATT
>OVBE01010725.1:0-14753 GCA_900406425.1 Iberis pinnata
TATATATATCTTCCCGCACTGTATGAATTTCCCAGTAACAAACTCCTTATGGGCATTAGAAATTTGTCTTCTCACAATTTGTGACAAATTGCATAGACAATATCCATGTTTAGTGTTATGTACACCTGAAAGATCGCTTTGATGAGGCTCGGATTTCTGTCTGTAATAAACATCAGTTCATGTTCGTCTGCTATAACAGTTTGCGACGAACTAAAAAACCATCTCAAACTTGCATCTTTCTCACCGTCAAGAACACCATATGCTAAAGGATAATGGTGATGATTAGGATCTTGTGCAGTTGCAAAAATCAACACACTACCATATACAGTCTTGCTAAAAGTTGCATCTACAATTATCACTTTTTCATGGCTTGAAATCCCTCGATGCTAGCTCCCAAAGAAACAAATAGAAACTTGAATTTTTTTTTGTTTCATCCACCTCCATTCTTGTTGCTGTCTCAGGATTCATTTTCTTTAACATGTACAAGTATTTTTTCAACATCTGGAAGCATTCTTCTTGATTACCACAAACATCCTAACCACCAGCTTTTCCCGCTAAGTGTGGTGGAGTAAGACACTTTCACACCAAGTCTTCCTTGAACCATATCCATAAGAATTTTAGGAGATGAGGTGGTATATTTTCCTGGATAATCTTCATGTAAGATTGATGCAACTAGTCTTGGTGTTCCGTTCCTTCTACTGTTACTTGTAGTCCAAGTAGGCCGAGAGCATATATACATCTTTTTATATGTCCTAACCGACCAACACTCAGAATTAGTAATCTTTACAACTCGCATATGCCAATTACAATCCACTTTTCAATATTTTAACACTAACCGTATTGTATCCGACTTCAAAACAAAATACCCAAAAGAGTTCTTAAATGCAATTCTATCAACCAAATCTTGCGTTGTCGTCTTACTAACAAATTCTTGACCTTTTTCTAAACTAAGACCGTCTTCCCATTCCTCTATAAATTGATTACCTTGTGAAACACGAGGAAGCTGAACATACTCATCACCCTGATTGTTCTCCACACCCACATGTTCTTCATGTATCTCTTCCTCACTCTCTTCATTTACATCGTATTCCCTAGTCTCATGTTCTTCTTCTTTTTTTGTATGTTATCTACATACAGAGTGATGGAACCCTCATTAACTACATCATCACTTGAGTAAAAAGCGCATAAATGCACAGAAGATGAACTTTCATGACCCACTCTAGAAAAATGCTCATCCCGCTGCCCTATATCAAAATCGTTCATCACCGCCACGTTCAAATAACTTCTACATTGCTGTAAATCTGAAGATGTAAGATACACATCCACATCCTCATCATCTAAAATGTATAATGAACTCAGAGGTTTCATTAGCAATGGAATGTAGCTTAATTGCAGTCTCACTGTACTTTCATCTACCCCAACATTTCTGCATATCCTATCTCTTAGCATCAAGTAAAAAACTTCATTAATAGATGTCTTAAACGGAAAATTTTATGTGCGACCCCCAAAAATCCATTTATCCTCCTCTTCGGTCTTTATATAACTTCTTTCATAATCAAAATATATGTTTATCTTGTTGCTCATTATATCCTGGAATCATAAATAAAAAAATCAATTCCCAATATCACATTATTACAAGCTATACATTTCCATCGATAACAGTTGTCCCTAGTATTACTCAGTGTTACCGAGTCATACCCAGTTTTTCCTAGTTATACCTTGCGATTTAGTATTACCAGTTATACCCAGTTTTTTCTAGTTATACCTTATCACTCAATATTACATGCTTTACCCAGTTATACCGTATCATTTAGTGTTACCTGTTATACCTTCTCACTTAGTATTACTGTGGTCTTACCAATATTACCAATTCAACCTTGAGTTATACAAAGCGCAAACGGGAAACAAAAATTGGATGATTTCAAATTGAATTCATTCTAATTACACATGAATCACCATGATTTAATAGTTACAATATCAATACTAAGTTTAATTCTAAATGCCCAAACAACAAATTGGAGAATTAATTGCATTTAAAAAAATTTGAATTGAAGATGGGAGAGCTACCTGCAATGGTGATGAAGATGGAGGGAAAGAGGGAAGACATAGTTGCTGGTCGGCGACTCACCGAGAAGACGAGCTGGCTTGAGAGAAATTCGAGCTATGCGTCAAGAGGAGAAGAAGATGAGAAGAGAAGAGGAAGCCCATGCGCTTGAACTAGGATTTCGATGGAGAGAGGAAAGAGGAAAGAGGAAAGAGGAAAGAGGAGAGAGGAGAGAGGAGAGATATAATATTTTATTTTTTAATATTTTTTAAATCAATTATTGAGGGTAAAAAGGAATAACACATTTTCATGAAAGGTTAGAAGGTATTAGATTAAATGGTTGTATGTTTGATTATTGAGTCTCTTGATTATTATTATTATTATTCAAATAAGGGTATATGAGATAATTGTCCAAGTAACATTGGTCGTTTTTTTATTAATAAATTTTAATATTAATAATAATAATAATAATAATAATAATAATACTAATAATAATAATAATAATAATAATAAAATCATAAACAATATAATTTTATATATAATTTCTCCAACCATATATATATACCAATATTCTATGAAAATCAAACTTAAATCAAACTCTTACCATCTATATGTTTTATTTGAGTTTTTTCAACCTTATAAGAACATACAAAAAGTAAAATCAAATAATTGTGATATGGTGGAAGAAAATCAAGAATTATTATTTATAGAAAAATATGCTAAAATATATATAGAGGCATATATATATAACTTAGGAAGTTATAACTTTTTACATTGAGTAGGTTGAGTTTTTAAGCATACATTCAATTTCTTTTAATGTAAACTACATAAATTTAGAGAGTTATAATGTATCTACCAAGTAAATTTTATTAGTGTTAAATACTCTCTCCGTTTTTTAAAGATTGTCATTTTAGATTTTTCACGCATATTAAAAAACTTATGTTTTACATAATAATAACATTATATATTTTAAATTAATTAATTGAAAAAAAAGAACTCCAATTATTATATTGGTCAGAAAAGTCAAATTCATGAAGTTTCTACATTGAAAACTTAAAAACAATATTATTTTTACAATAAAAAAATGATGGCTAAAACGACAATACTTTTAAAACAGGTATCAATATGTGTGTTAAATATAAGATGTTTTAGAGTTTTCACACATATACTAAGAAAACAATTAATTTTTCACCTTAGTTGTAACATTTTTCTTTCAAATCATTGTTCCATAACTTTAAACTAATACTCCCTTCGTTTCATAATAAATGTCACTTTTGAGTTATATTTTTGTTTGGAAAAAACCTTAAAAATACTTGAACTCTTTAACTTTTGCTCGTTTAATACACAAGCTTATTTCGTTGACATATTAATTCTCATACTTTAATATGTTTCCATTTTAAATCCCAAAAAATTTAAAATCATAATTTTTCTAAATTCCATTAGTCAACTTAACAATGCAGTTTATTAAACGGAAAAAGTTAAAGAGTTCGGGTACTTTTAAGGTTGTTTCCCTTTTTTCAATAAAAAGTGTCGTTTTAGGTTATCAATGCATAAATTAAATGAATTTAACTTTTAGCCCATTGAATAATTGTTGTGTTTTTTCCATTGATTAATTTAGAATATTTAATGTTGTTTTTATGTAAAACATAAATTTCTTAATGTGTGCAAAAACTCTAAAACGACACTTAATATGAAACGGATGGAGCAATACTTCAATAAATTTATTGTTTTTAATCAACATTTTTACATTTAATTGAAAAAGTTACATTGAAAATCTAAAACATCTATTAATCTCAAATAAGAAAAAAAAAATCTTGAAAATCTTCTAATAGAAAACAAAGGATTATAATTTAGTGGAGTAATAAATTTGTTTGATTTTGTTTTAAGTTGATTTTCTAATGAAATTTCCAAATGGACGAATAGAATGAAAGTGAAATTCTGCTTTTAAATATTAGATTAAAGATTTCAGAGTTACTTAAGTATTCATTTACCAAAACTTTTAAGTATAGATTAGTTGACCATACGGTACACCAGTATTTTATATGTACATCTGCTTTGATTAGTATAAGGGTCGACGAATTTTTCCCCCCCTCAACTATTGCCATTCCTCGTTTTCCCACCCGAACTTTTGATCTCTCTATTTTACATAAAAAAAAAGTTTTTTCTTTAGTATGCCCCACAGACTATAAAAATTCATCAATTTTCCACAATGAGCAATAAAACGTGCTTATTCTAATTAACGAAAAAAAATTTTCTTAAATTGGTTTTATGATTAACCCGGATTTTCGTCAAAACCGATTTATGACAAGATTTTGTATCACTTATCCGAATTTGTGTAAAAAATCCAAATTTCATCACATTTAGAATCCTAATTTTACGTTTTCCAAAATAATAAATCCGGTTTAGGAATTAGGTAAAACCATGAAATTAGAGTTATAAGTATGATGAAATTTGAATTTTTTACACAAATTCTGATAAGGAATACATAATGAGTCAGAAATCGAGTTTGACAAAGAACTGGGTTAGTCACAAATGCAATTAAAGTAAAAACAAATTTCTGGTTAATTAGGGTAAACACGGTTTATTGCTTATTGTGGAAAATTGATGAATTTTTATAGTATATGGGGCATATTAAAGAGAAAACTTTTTTTTTAATGTAAAATAGAGAAGTCAAAAGTTCGGGTGGGAAAACGAGGAATGGCAATAGTTGAAGGAGGGGGGAATTCGTCTACCCTAAGTATAATTGTAAAATAAGATTCTTTACAACTTATTTGTAAATTAACTAACCTTTTAAAAATTTGTAGCGCAAGTCAATGATTAATCATATGTACCTACAAAGTCAATTATGGAGATTGATTCTCTTAACTTCTTCTTCATAATTTAATAATCACCACATGCAATTTGCACCTAGATAGAAATAACTCCTTTCACCTACAAAGAAAGAGTGTGGACTAAATACTTAGACAAAGTCAATGTCCTCTTATCTTCATATAGTTCATCAAAAGAGCCAAATCTAATATCAAGAAAATGCCAATTAGTGAGATAATGGCAGGGGCAGCTCTTGGACTTGCTCTCCAAGTCCTTCACGACGCCATCAAAAGAGCAAAAGATAGATCTTTCACCACAAGATGCATATTGGACCGTCTTGACGCTACAATCTTTAGGATCACTCCATTGGTGATCCAAGTGGATAAACTCAGCGGAGAAGTGGAAGATTCACCCAGGAAAGTCATCGAAGATCTTAAACATCTCCTTGAAAAGGCTGTTTATATTGTGGAGGCTTATGCTGAGCTTAGGCGCAGAAACTTACTCAAGAAGTACAGGTTTGTAACCAGGACAGGTCCTTAGGCCAATCAAAGCAAGTACGAACTTGCGGTCCATCTTTTTATTTTCAAAATTTTAGTTTAAAAATTGGTCCATTTTTGTAAAATTATGCAAACCAACCTATTTTTTTCATTTTATCAATGAAATAACATATATTGTTTTTGTATGGTTTGGTTTTTAGGTATAAGAGAAGAATCAAAGAGTTAGAAGCTTCATTAAGATGGATGGTAGATGTTGATGTTCAGGTCAATCAATGGCTAGATATCAAACAACTCATGGCCAAGATGTGTGAAATGAACATTAAACTCGACGAAATTACGCGTCAATCAAGTGATTGTCAATGTTTCATGAGCAATCGTAGCATATCACAAAGTAGCAATCAAAGTATTACCGAAGTAACAGGCCAATCTTCAGAAGAAATTTCTGGATGTTCTGGTGATGGATCTAAACCGAAGATCAATGTACACCTTCGATGGAGTTCAAGAAAACACAACAAAGATCGTGAAATTCGATTTATCTTTAAGTGATGTTCTTTCATGTACCTACCAATTGTTTCATAGGCAAATAAAATGCTTGTGAAACATGATTAATGTCTTTTGTTTGAATGTAAAGTAAGATTAATAAAAAATGTGATTATAATTTTTTAATGGATTTGTAAATCCATTAAAACTTAAAAATCTATAGACACTTAAATGAATTTTGAAATAACAAGATTTACCATCGGATTTACTTCTTTGTATTTTTTTAAAAACTAAATGAATAACATATGCTTTCAGAATAAATTTTAAATCATTAATCTAATAACACATGATTTCACTTGAATTTTTAATGGTATAACCAACAACAACCATGTAAATCATAGGTACAATTTGTAAAATTTCCTTTTCTCCCCCCCAATGACTTGACAAAGATCAGTTTATATTTAGATATATTACACATTACATATATATAATTATGAATCCAAAGTTGTAGAGCAAAAAAAAATACAACACATCCACAAATGTAAAATGGGGAGGAAGCTAAACTCCAACGGTGGTCTGAACAGTTTGGACAATGCACAGAATCTCAGAGAGCATAAACAATCTCTCCGCTACTATCAACATCAATATCAGATCCAGAATCATATTCATCCATGCCATTGTCTACATCAGAATCATAATCAGGGACGCAATGGTTTCGAACAGGTGGAATCGTAGCCTCTGATATTATCTGCATGATAGTGTCAAGGCTTTGCATTGGCTGCTCAGGCTCTTGAAATGGACTACCCATTCTGTTCTCTTCCATCAAATCACCAGGAAGATTCTTCAAGAACCATTTATCGGATTTTATCTCCGGAATACTTATTCTCTGCCACATTCAGTCTCTCGGTCATACTTTTAAGAACTCAAAAATGCTTTCAAGGGCAGAGTTTTTAACTGTAAAACTTACCGTTGCAGGATCGGCTACAAAAATCCTTGATATCAGATGGCGACAATCTGGTGAAAGGTGTAAGTCTTCAGGGATTGAGTATGTTACACTAAGGATTCTCTGTGATTTAGGATCAATGAAGAAGCAAACACAAACAAATCACATTTTGAAGGATAGTGAGTATATAAGAGTATAAAAAGAGGTGGAGGTCCAAGGATGATGATGATGAGTAAGATATAAAGAACTTGAAAAAACTTTACTTGTATAGTCTTTCGATAATCTCGTGGCTCTTGTGGATCCTCAAATGGATATGCACCAACCAACATTACATACAAGGTAACACCGCATGACCATACATCTGCAATCTGGGAATTGTATAACCCACATAATTTAAAGAATGTTCGTGGTATAAATAATCATGAATATAGACTGAAACTTAGTCTAATGGTCATACCTTGCCATCATATTCTTGACGAAGAAGAATCTCTGGTGCAATGTATGCAGGAGTACCAACAGTTGACGTTGGTTGCGAATGAATAACAGAAGACTGACAAAAAAAGAAATGCACAATGAAGATTTCGAGAAGAAAATCATACAGAAACAACAACTTCAAACGATCAATCGGTAAGAAACAAGTGATAAGTAAAGAACAAGAGCGATACAAAAGCACAAAGAGGAATCACAAGATGTTCCTTGCTGTTGTAACATATAGGAATTAAGAGAACAAACCTTGAGAGAAATAGTACCTTGGAATATCCAAAATCACATATTTTCAAACGAGGTGCAGGACTTCCATCCAACAATGTATTTTCCAGTTTCAGGTCCCGATGACATATTTGCTTCGAATGGAAATCAACACAGAAATATTGCAAGAGTAAGTCATTGAACTATCTTAAACAAGAAAAGCTTAAGTTGCAAGAACACTGCACTTCATACCATAGCATGACAATAGCTAACTCCAGATATGAGCTGCTGAAAGAAGAACCGAGCCTGTGCATAAAAGAAGGAAAAAAACTCAAAGATGAGTAATAGGCGCACATGGATACTGCAACTCAGTAAGAGAAGTAATGATCAGAATCTAAACCTCATCTTCACTAAACCTCCCTGCATTGCAAATCCGCTCATAAAGTTCTCCCCCAGAAGCATATTCCATTACAATAGCCAAATGGCTAGGCGTCAAAATCACCTATAACATTGTAACTCTAAATCACACTGCTTTAAACATACAAATACCAGGAGAACCATCAAATATTACCTCTTTAAACCTGACAATATTAGGATGTCTCAGTGATCTGTGGTTGATGATTTCCCTTTGAACATTTTCATCAATCTGTATCATCACAAGGATTCAATGACTAATTTTACAAAGTGAGCACTTTAAAAGCATTTATTGAAGCATTTAAATTCGCAACTTTTAAAGAAAACTAAAGTATATAAAAGCAATAATCCCATGATACAAATCTTAACAAAAAGGAGACTACTAAATCTAGAAACATAACCGAAATCGACTTTATCGAAATTCATTCAAAACAAAAACAAAGGAAGGTCAAATAAACAAACCACACCTTGTCTCCTCTCTCTATGTACTTAACAGCAACTAGCTCCTTCGTAAACCTATCCCTCATCAGACGAGCCACACCGAAATTACCCGACCCAATATCCTTGACGAAGTCGTAACGATCACTGTCGTGCATAATCGGCAAATCAATCGGCGAAACAGCCATCAACGCTGCCCGATCCATTTCGACTTCTCCCTCCTACCTCTCAATCACATCAGGTAATGAGAATCTCAGTAAGTAGAATCAAGAAGCTTCGCGTGAAATCTGCAAACGAGAAAATATCTCAAAGGATATAAAATTGGGGGAAAAGATGGAACAAAGAAATCCAATTATTGGTCACTAAACATATTAAGAGAGATGCGAAAGCGACAACGTTTTTGTTTGATTTTAATCTGCTTTGATACGACAAAAGTCATGGCGTTTTGATGATTTTGTTGTTGCTTCCTTTGCCAGCCTTGGCTTGACTCAGTCTTTGGCGTCTAAAAGATTAGTCTTTTTATTTTTTCCCTATCCGTGTTATTAGGATGATACCCATTCGGATTTTGATCAGATTTTTCAGTAGAAAATTTAAAATTCATTCGGGTATTTATAGTTTTGGATCGGATTCGAATTCAAATCCGGATTCAAGTTTTGGGTTTTTTTTCATGTAGAGGTGTTTAATGCGGATAAACCGAACCGAATTATGTTGTATGGTACGGTTTTGGATAAACCGTATAAACCGTTTGGATACATATTTTTAAAAATCATGGATATGGATAAGGTATGGACATTAACCGAAAAACCCGATTAAACCTATAAAAATCGATATTTTAATTTAAATAATATAATGTATATATATATTTTGTATAGATTTACAATTTACTATTAAAAAAACTAATGTTACTATAAGAAAAAGAGACAAGAGCTAATGATGATTGACATTACTATAAGAGAGTTCGATAATTTATGAGGTTTTTTATCATTCTAAGTTTTGATTTTTCTCTTTATCACTTTATAATTAGTGTGGAACTATCATAACTTATGTTGTTTTTTATTTGCATTCCTCACTTTTTTATATACAAGTAAGGACATAGTTTCACTTTTGAAGTTTGAATTCTCTACTTTATCAATTTATAACTAATGTGGAACTAGTATAACTAGTTTATTTACTTGTTATCACCATTTTTTTATGTACAATTATGCAATCTATAAGAACTTTTACATGTTTACTAAATTAAAAATAAATATAAAAAAATATATATATATATATGGTTTTTGGTAAAATAACCGAATAAACCGAAAACTGATGGTATCCAAACCGAACCGAAATAGATATGGTTTAAATATGGTAGCTATTTTTCAAAAAACTGAAAAACCGAAAAACCAAAAAAACCGAACCGAAACCGAACCGATATCCACTTTGAACAACCCTAGAGTTCTTTTCATTTAAAGAACAAAAATAAATAGTGAAAAATACTATAAAACTATAAAAATAGTGGTTTACGCTTAAAATAACTTTGTATGACATTTGAACGAGGAATTCCATAAAATAGCACAAAAAGAAGTTTATATTCTAAAAATACTACACTCCTAATTTTTCTAAAAATACCATTAAAATGTTTTTGTTTCAAAAATACCACAAATTTAAAATTGAGTTCTAAGGATTTATAAATGAAATTTTTGGGTTTGGGTTCACTTACTAGATTTAAGGTTTAGTTTTGAAGGATGTGAGATTTAATTTGGAGATTTATGATTTAAATTTAAAGTTTTTCAAAATTTGTGTTATTTCTGAAACAACAACATTTTGAGGTATGTTAAAATAAGTTGGGTGTGTAATATTTTTGGAACACACCTAGTTTTGTTGTATTTTTGAGAATTCTCAATTGTAATTTATGTTAATTGTTTCAAATTAATATCTAAATTTGATTAATTGGAAAAATTAATTATTATGTTGGTCAAAGTTTAGGTAAATTTTAAGTTTAGCTAAAATGAAAAACAATTTGTTTTACTAAAAAAAAAAAAGAATTTATTTGGTCAAAACTAAAAAATTTAAGATTTTTTGGGCTACATCTTTATGTATTACTAGATGATAACCCGCGTAAACACACAGGTGTAATGTTTTGTACAAAAATTTTAAAATAATTTTGATCATATAATGTTAATTTTGTAAATGTATAATGAGTGTAAATTTTATGATCATCCAAACGTATCCAATTGATTATCCAATTGATTTTTTTTGCATATCTGGTGTGACATTGGAAAGGATTTAAAAGAGATTTAAACATATTTAAAACAAATATGAAAAATGATTAAAAATTTTGTGATAGACATGAGAGAGTTTTAATGGTATAGTAGTAGTCAATATAATGCAACAACATAATGGTTAAGAACATAGATTGTGTCTCATTCGCTATTGACTGTAAAACACATCTTCTAGTTAGTAGTTCTCTTTAAAAAGACATAAGTACTTAAGCCATTCTCTATTCGTAGGCAAGTTCTAAAGGGATACTAATAAAAGTTAACATTTTTTTCTAAGTATTATAATGTTTTAGGAATTTCAAATATAGTTTAGCACTAACTCAGGCATTCACAGTTCTCATTGGACATAACTCCTGGTAAAGAAACTGGATACGAGACCTTTGATTCGTAGTGCTCTATACCTGAAACACCTGATTTGACTCCTCCCCAATACCCCGTCACTGCATGCCAAACATAGACATACTTGAGGAAATTGTTACTCTTAATGTCTGCGATAACATGTCTAAGGCTGAATGCAGGGTCATCCACTATGTGTCCCTCTTTGACATCCTTTTGGAACTTATGATTCTCTTTTATGTGAGTTAATTTGTTTGCGAAACCAAAGTAGCAAAAAAAGTAAAGAGGGGTTATTAGCCCATTTAAGACGAGACTATAAAGCCATAATAATGTAATAGTACATATGTTATTCCAATGAGCAAAAGAGTCAATAACAAACCAAGAACATGTGCTGATATTTCTAAATTATTATGAAAACAATTAATGTTGTTGAATTTGAGAGCCTAAGTACTTACTTGGCAGCATTATCAGCGTTGAATTCTACACTGGTCTCATCCATGCCAACAGATTGCCATCCATCATCAATTATGATATATTTTAGAGTTATCCCACCAACTTCAAGGCTACGGAAAAAATTGTTCCAGATTTGGTTAAGTCACATATGAATTAAGGTCATCTTCAGGATCACGGACTCATGACTACCTCTTAAGACATTTCTTGACATCACTGGTTGTGATAATGGTGTAGAATGCATCCCATGTGCACCAACCAAATCAGTTCAACATATCAACCATCTGAAGACCACCAAACAAGGGAGATTTCACAAAAAAAAATGACTCTCCTCGAATGTGTCAACGGTTGGATCACATGATCATAAAACCATATAAATCTCAGAGATATTCTAACAAAATAATAAAAGTCATATGAGAGAACAACGCATAAAACCATGATCAAGTTTAAACTAAACCAAAAATATAAAGACCATGAAATTTCCAAGAAAATCTCATATGTAGTTTAGTATTAAAGTAGAAGTTGCTGCAACGTACGCTAGTCTAAAAAAATATACCAGCTCATAAACCTAAGAGAAATTTTTATATATAAATTATCATAACAGAAGAAGGCCAAACTGTTATTCAGACGTTTCACCAAACTTAAATAGAGCATGGCCTAAGTAAAGAAAGCAAAACATATATGCATAAGTGAAGAAAGTTTAGAGTGTGTTTGCATTCTATTTCTATGTTAAGTTAGAAAGAAAAGCATTATAGATAACAAACAAACATGATTGAATAAAATATTTTTTTAATGTAATTGTATGAAAACCAACCTGCTTTGCCTTTACATTCTCCTTCTCCCACCCGCTGCTTTTTACCTGCATTACCAAATAACAAAAAGAATGATATGAACTAATCTGAGACATAGTTGTATCTTATATCCTATAATTTAAATGTTAACCTCTTTGATGACAACATAGTCTCCAACCGATAAGCTAAGCTCAAAATTTGCATCAGCTTCATATGTAAACATGACTGTATAGCAAATGATATATAGACAAATATGAAGAGATAAATTAAGCTCTTCTGAAATAAACAAGTTGATAATTTTAAATTCACCAACCTCTCTTGCAAAGTATTCCATGGTGTCCCATGTTCCATTATGCATTTTAGAAACATTGACTTTGTGTTTTATTATTGGCTTTTTCACATGAAGGAGGTGGTGACGATCTGATGTTTTCTACCTGTAATGTTTGATGCAATTCGATTCTCTTTTTCTCAATCTCATCTATAGAATGAACTTATGTTTAACTCGGAGATTTAAAATGTAGAAAGGCGTAACCAACGAAGATATATACCTTTCATTTAGGCGTTCAATAATCTCAAGGATCCTTTGATGATAACAACACTCTGCTTCAACCTTTTCATGGATTATAAAAAGAAGACAGTTGGTGGTTAAGAAAATAAAAAACAAGTAAAATTTGTTTTCACATGTAGTCATGAATAATGGGTTTATGAAGCTAGATAAATTTGTAGACTATATCTAAATGAAAATTCGACTGAATAAGACTGCATCAGAACACTTTCACTAATTGTATATGCATCTAGTTACATGTATACTCTAATTAATCTTGATAGCAAATGTAATCCTCCAAATATATTACATAAACAATAGTGATGTAGAACATGTAAATGAATATGCAGCAAAGCATTACTTACTTGCCCCCATTTAGTTTTACTTCTATCAACCTGACCATCAAAGTTCATCACCACGCAGAGCTCAGTCGCTCCCTAAAGGAAAAACCAGTAAGAATAACTTGGTCTAGGTAAAAATAAGAAAATCAAGATTACTAGTTCATGCTTTCAAGATTCATAACAACATACCCATGGATCCAAGGCAGGAAAATCAAATCCTTTTTTTGAGTTTTATAAACAACTGCCCATCACATATCTCCCCTAGATATGACCTGGACAAAAGGTCTTTACTTTTAGAAACCAAACGTAAAACAACAACCAAACCCAAAAAGCTTCACACACATAGTAAGATACATAAAGAGAATGACATACTCATAAAGAAATATAGTATTAAACCCAATTGCGTTAACCTCTCGCTTCCCAATATTTTCATAGCACGAAATACTCACAGGAGAGTAAAAACTCCATAAATGAAGAGAAAGAAAAGCTGATGATATATTACTGGAGGTGAAGCATAAGCTTCAAAAGAAAAACCAGCGAGGATGATAGCGAGATTGATATCGAACGGAGGTCTTTCCTCTTTCTGAGCCAAACTTCCNCCCCCCCCCCCCCCACCGAAACTTGATTTCTTGATATTGGATTCGGAAAAGCAAGGGAGCCTTAGAATTGATAGGGTCAACATTTGAAATCATGCCAAATCCAGAGCCGATACATTAAAACAAAGAGTTTTCTTTTTTTAGAAATAAGAGTTTTTAGTCATGATTTTGAATACAATAATTGAGATTTAGTATTTTTAGAATGAAAAATAAGTAGAATATGAAGGAACAAATATAATATGATGTTTTATAAGAGGAAGTGTTGACGTGTCAAGTTCTTGTGAGACATAAAGCTTTTTTTAATATAATAGATTTTAGAAGACTCGCTAATTCAAATTTTGTTTCTCAATGTTTATAAACTAAATATTTGATAATTATGATAATTGAGTCACTGAATAACTTTAACTAAAAGCATTTATTGTGACTATTTGAATAATATGACTTTTGATATGATTATAATATTATATATGTTTATTTATAAGTTTATTAGATAAATAGATAGATTACTAAATAATTTTTTAGTTATCTATAATAAAAATTATATTAGTAGAATAATATTAATAATTTTATTTTGATAATTATATAAAAAAACTATACTAGTGAAATAATCTTGATATCTCTTTTAGTTGAGTTATATTAATAACTAAAATATGTTAATTATCAATATTTTAGTTTTATAAAATTATTTTAGTGAGCATTTTTTGTACTGATTAATTTTATTAAATTAGTGTAAATTGATGGTTTTTCTAGACCGCATAATAATTAGATAAACTACTAGTTAACTATTTTGGGTTTTTCCAAAATGAATACACAAAATCTATTTTATTTTTTATTTTTCTAACATAAATAAGATTTTCTGCATTCATATTAGAAAAAAAAAATCCATAAATAGTTAATTAGTGGTTTAAATAAATAAAAAAAACTTTTAAAAACAAAAATTAATATTTAGAAATGTAACGGCCAGTAACAAAAATAAAATATAACCAATTTCTTAACATGCGGTTACCGGCGATTTTAAGGGTGAATTTATACGGTTTTTTTAGTGGTTCCAAAGGTGGTTATTGCCGGATCGTGGGTATTTATATTTTACATATATATAATATAAATATACTTATTTATTATT
>OVBE01010726.1:0-14751 GCA_900406425.1 Iberis pinnata
CCGGATATCTATCTGATCCACACCAGGCTAGATCTCAGACGGGATATGTTTTTACTTTTGGTGGGACTGCGATTTCTTGAAGATCCATGAAGCAGACACTTGCTGCAACATCGTCCAACCATGCTGAGATCATCGCCATTTATGAAGCAACTCGAGAAGTTGNCAACTCGAGAAGTTGTGTGGTTACGGCTCATGACTAAGCACATCCGGGTGGACAGTGGATTATCCAAGGGAAGAGACGCACATACAGTCATCCATGAGGACAATGCAGCTTGCATCGCTCAGCTCAAGGATGGGTACATCAAAGGAGACAAGACTAAGCATATCTTGCCTAAGTTCTTCACTACTCACGACCTACAGAAGGCTGGAGAAGTTCAAGTAGTCCAAGTCCGTTCCAACGACAACTTAGCAGATCTCTTCACCAAAGCTCTACCAACCGCAACACTTAAGAAGCTTGTGCACCAGATTGGCATGCGCCGGCTTAAGGACCTTAAGTGATGTCCAGATCAGGGGGAGTAGTGTGTGTTGTACTCTTTTTCCTTCACTTTAGTTTTATCCCACTGGGTTTTCCGAGTAAGGTTTTAACGAGGCAACATTAAGCACACTACATGCTCTAAACAGTTATGGTATCCAGATGCGTCAACCAAGAGGGAGTGTTAGGAATTATCTTTATGGTTGACTTGATATTTATCTCTAAGATATTATTGTTATCTCTATCTTAGAGATAGAGTCTATCTCGTTTCTATGACGGTCTATGTACTTGTATATATAGTCCCTGATATCAATGAGAATAAACACACTTTCACAACATAAAACTGTATTTTAAAAAAAATAGTGAGGAGAGAGCGTGTAGGTATGCATAGAAGTTAATTTCTTAATTTTAGAGTATTTTGTGTATTACAATGCAATTCCCTATAAAATTAAGCCTATAAAATAGAGAAAAATACTAAAATAATTCTGAACTTGTAAATTTAGGTAAAAAAATTTGTACTCTTAAATGAGTCATTAAAATTCCCAAATTTTCATATGAAACTATTTAAAGAATCAATTTTAGATTCACTTATCCATTTTAAACACCAAATTAGTTAGCAGTTTTTTTAATCAATTATGTAAATATCCGTTTGCAAACCGTCAAAGTCTATGTTTTGATATTGTTTTTTTGTTTATGTTAATGTGATCCATTAAAATTCAAATCTTGTTTTAGAAACCCTATTTTTCACCATTTCACCCAATTCTCCTCCTTTTGTAACCCAGATCAAGGATTCTCAAGAAATAGTGATTTTTGTCTCATGGGGATGGGGGCATCGTTCCAATTAGATTATTGGTTTGCGCAAAGTCTTTAATTTTATCGAGAACCATTGACATCTTCCCAAAGCTTTAACGAGAATCTCCACGACTAGAATCGACCATCTTAAGCAGATCCAGTGATTCTTGTGTAAGGTCTATTATGGTCTCACTTGAAGTTTCTCACTTTCTCAGTCACTCTTTTAACAATTTTGAAATCTGTTACAGTTACGACAAAATAACATCTCTGCATAACCCATCATCATGCGTATCGCCACCTTTGCCTAATTATATTCTTTACTAAAGAAAATAAGCTCAGCCTACAACAAAGTGAAACAAAACACCTCTCAACATTAGTTCAAAAACAAGCAAACGTAAAGGTAAAATCAGAGCAAAAAATGTCTCATTACTTGTTCTTTAAGTTCATCTGATTCAGACGTAAAGCGTGCTCCAAGAAAATTGTCATTTTCTAAAATTTAAGCATGATTTGGTCTTTCGCTAGTATTAAGGAATCACACTATTATGTATATTGTATATAAGGAAACTTATTTTGTATATAATCTGCTGTACATTATTCATCAATATACATCTTATTCTATCAATCACTATATGGTATCAGAGCTCCTTTAGGTTATCTAAAACCCTAATCTCTCTTAGCTCATAGCTCCTCTAATCATCTTCCTCAACTCTCTGCAACATGCCTAACACACAAAATCCTGTTGTCAACTCCTCAAACAAAGCTACGTTTCAAGCCAATTCTATGCTCAATGTGAACATGATGAATGTCACCAAACTCTCCACATCTAACTACCTTATGTGGAGTCGTCAGGTTCTTTCTCTCTTCAAAGGTTATGACCTTGCTCACTTTCTTGATGACTCACGTTCTGCTCCAGCAGAATTCATTACTGTTGCAGATGTGTCTACTCCTAATCCTGAATTTCAACTCTGGACTCGCCAATATCAGTTAATCTATAGTGCTTTGATTGGTTGTATCTCTACCAACATCCAACCACTTGTCTCCATGGCACCTACATCTCCAGCTGCTTGGTCCAAACTTGCTGCCACATATGCTAATCCAAGCAGATGACACATCAAACAACTCAAGATCCACCTAAAGCAATAGACCAAAGGGACAAAGACCATTGATGAGTACTTTCAAGGCTTCACAACTCGATTTGACCAGCTTGCTATCCTTGGGAAAATCATTGAACATGAAGAACATATTGATTTCATTCTAGAAGGCTTAACCGAAGACTACAAGCCCATTGTTGAGCAGATTGAGGGTAGAGACATTCCACATACTCTCACTGAATTGCACGAAAAAATTATAAATCATGAAGCTAAGTTATTAACCACTCCTCAACCAGAGACATTTCCGGTCACAGCAAACTACATCAACAACAAGAACAAAACTCAATATCGTAGCAGCTCTAAACCGGTATAGTCATGGTCTTCTAACAACAACAATACACGGCAGGGGATCGCCAATACCATGAACAACAACACCTATGGCAGTAAACCTTACTTAGGTAAATGCCAAATCTGTCACACTCAAGGCCATTCAACGAAACGTTGTCCGCAGCTCCTGGCTCTAGAATCTCTTGGTTCTGGTCTTCTACCAACACGTCCTTCATCTTGGAAATCGAGGGAAAATCTAGCTACATAGAGCTCATACACGCAGAACAGTCCATGGATCTTGGACTCTGGTGCTATGCATCATCTCACTGCGGATCTTGACAATCTTTCTCTGCATCAATCATATAATGGAGGTGAAGAGGTTGTTGTAGGTGATGGTAACGGCTTTCCTATCACTCACACTGGTGCTACTTCTCTCTATACTCCCTTTATACAACTTCTTCTGTCTAACACTTTCTGTGTACCTGCAATTATGAAGAAATTAATATATGTCTACAAACTATGCAATGCTAACAGAGTTTTCGTTGAATTTTTTCCTTCTCATTTTCACCTGAGGGATCTACGTACGGGAACCCAATTAATCCAAGGTCGCACTAAAGAAGAGTTGTATATATGGCCTACCTTTCACAAGAAACCAATTTCTTTTTCAGCTTCAATCAATATCAAGACCACTCTGCCCAAATGGCATTCACGCCTTGGACATATAGCTTTACATAAACCATTATTTCTTCTTTTCAATTACCAATGCCTGCTTCTACTTTCAATAAACATATTTGTCATCATTGTCTTTGCAACAAAAGTCACAAATTACCTTTCTTTGAAACTACTATCTCTTCTAAACGTCCTTTACAAATCCTATTCACAGATGTTTGGTCTTCTCCAATCTTTTCTAGTGAAAATTTCAAATAATATTTACTCATAGTAGACCATCACACTCGTTACTCTTGGTTCTACCCCTTAAAACTCAAATCTCATGTCAAAGAAACTTTTATCAAATTCAAATCTCTTGTCGGAAACATATTTCAATCTCAAATTCAAACCTATACTCTCATAATAGAGGTGAATTAATCCTCCTTCGTGATTTTCTTGCCTCTAACGAAATCAATCACCTACAACTCCACCTCATACACCGAAACACAACGGTATTTCTGAACGCCGTCATAAACATATTGTCAAAACTGGTATGACTCTCCTTTCTCAATCTTTTGTTCCAACAACATTCTGGCCATATTCTCTTTCCATGATAGTTTATTTGATAAACCGCATGCCTACACAAACTCTTGCTCTTCAATCCCCCTTCTCCAAGCTCTTTGGTCACTCTCCAAACTATTCCAAATTACGTATATTCAGCTCACTGTGTTTTCCTTGGCTTAAACCATACCCTTCTCATAAACTCCAACCCAAATCAACCTCATGTGTATTCTTTGGTTACTCTAACTCTCAAAGTGCGTATTACTGTGATGGTCCTCAAACCAGAAAAATCTATACATCTCGTCATGTTCGTTTCGTCGAAGATATCTTTTCCTTCAAACAAGTTCAGCTCAATTCCTAGAATTCACCAAACTTTATCTCAAACACATCTTCTACTTCTCTTTCCCTTAAACATGTCATAATTGTAAATGTGAAAGTGCCTGATATACATCCATCTCCAGCGACATTCCGATCCCTTACCTCAAAGGGAATTCAATGGAACCTCTCCAACCATTGCTCCTACATCGGCTCATGCAACCTCCTCAGTACCATCTCCTTCTGTGCCCTCCTAGCCGATACTTATTACCTACCAGCGAAGGTCCAAACAGAAACTCCAGTTGCCCGTACCACCTACTGCACCAAAACTGTAGGCTCCCAATCAGCATCCGATGATAACCAGGTCCAAAGTTGGAATCTCAAAGCAAAGAACACCACATAGTCTTCATGTAATGTTGCAATTAACAATCAAAACCGAACCTAAGACTGCTACACAAGCTCTTATTGATCCTGATTGGCGTAATGCAATGGCCGAATAGTTTAATTCTCAAACTAAACATCGTACTTGGGATCTTGTTCCCCGAAAATCCCATTACAATGTACTTGGCTCTCGCTGGGTTTTCATAACTAAACTGTGTGCTAATGGATCTTTGGACATGTACAAAGTGCGAGTTGTTGCAAAAGGCTATCATCAACAACATAGCGTTGATTATTCTGAGACATACAGTCCTGTTATTAAAGCTAGAACGATTCGTTTAATGCTCAAAATTGTAGTTGCGGGAAATTGGCCAATAAGATAGCTTAATTTCAACAACGCGTTTCTACATGGCAACCTAAATAAAGCAGTTTACATGAATCAACCTCAAGGTTTTCTTGATAAAGACTGACCTGATTATGTATGCCGTCTTTGCAAAGCAATTTATGGCCTCAAACGAGCGCCTCGTGCTTGGTATAATGAGCTAAAAATCTTCCTTAAACAGTCTGGTTTTAAAAATTCTATGGAAGACTCGTCCCTTTTTATTCTTCAACGTGGTCAATCCACCATCTACATTCTTATCTACATAGATGATCTAGTAATCACAGGGAATGATAAAGCTCTTCTAAGCTTCATTATTTAGATGTTGTCACAGTGATTTTCAATTAAGGATCTCGGGCCATTATCCTATTTTTTGGGAATTGAAGTATCACGATCAGCAAGAGGATGACATCTATGCCAGAAGAAATATATTCTTGATATGTTAAAGTTCACAAACATGCTCAATGCTAACCCTGTTTAAACACCAATGGTTGCCTCACCAAAATTAACATTGCGATCTGGTACACCACTTCCAAAGGCAACAAAATATCAAAGTATTCTCGGTAGCTTGCAATATCTTGCCTTCACTAGGCCAAATGTCTCCTTTGCAGTCAATCACTTATTACAATTCATGCATTAACCTATGATAGATCACTGGCAAGCCGTGAAGCGGATACTTTGATACTTGGTTGGAGCAGTCTCTCATGGCATTCTAATTTCCTGAGGCTCTTCTCTGAGTCTTCATGCCTTTTCGGACGCGGACTGGGCTAGAGACACCGACGATTTTCTATCAACCAATGCTTATATTGTTTATCTTGGTTATCTCCTGGTCCAAGAAACAAAAAGGTGTTGCTCGAAGCTCCACCGAAGTAGAATAAAGGGCTGTCTCCAACACAAGTACTAAACTGTTATGGATTTGTCCTCTGTTTCGTGAACTTGGCTTCTCACTACGCAATACTACTGTCATTTACTATGACAATTTTGGTTCCACTTACTTGTGTGTTAATCCTGTCTTTCACTCTCGCATGAAACACGTTGCTCTTGACTATCATCACATCCGAAACCAGATTCAATCGGGCAAGCTACATGTTGCCCATGTTTCAACAAAAGACCAACTAGCATATGCATTGACTAAGCCTCTGCCTTTCTTACCATTCCATCATCTAACTCACAAGATTGGATTGACTCAACCCCCTCCATCTTGAGGGGGCATTTGCGGAATCACACTATTATATATAAGGAAACTTGTTTTGTATATAATCTTGTACATTATTCATCAATATACATCTTATTCTATCAATCACTATAGCTAGCACCTAAAAGAATCAAATTCAAAGACAATAAAAAATTAGAGTACATAAGATCATTGAAGAATAAGTAAACATTCACAAATTTGATCTTATATCTGCTCCCCATTTCTAGATAGTGTGATACATAAAAGAGAGAAGAATTTTCAATTAGAATATCAAAATAGAAGAATTGGGTGAAGTGGTGAATGTTAGGTTTCGAGAACAAAAATGAGCATTTCGAGAGAATTCATGATTCTTTTGGATCAAATTACTGTAAACCAAAATGACTACGTTTGATAAAATAATAATATTAACGGTATATTTGACAGAGGTCACCGAACTGGTTAAAAGTAAAATGTTGACTAATTTAATGTTTAAAAATGGATGAATCAACCAAAAATTGATTCTTTAAATGCCTTTGTATGAAAATTTGGGAATTTAAATGACTAATATAAGTTTTTTTGGTTTATATTTGAAAATTTTGGATTATTTTGACATTTTTTCCTATAAAAATATAGGGAAATTGTAATGAATATACATAACATACTTTAATTTTAACTAAATAACAACTATACCTACGACACCTCTCTCTCTCTCCATCTTCATTATACAATATTTTTGATATAACCCTACTACCGTAAATAGTGACTACATTTCACTAGGCTTGCTTTATCAGAAGAATAAATTTCTTTTTCAATAATCAATCCACTTCGTCTTCTCTTTCCTGTGAATTTACGGAGAGAAACCTCAACCGTCGACATAACTTCATTCCTCTACATTTCTCAACTGCAAGAAGTTAAATCAAATTGAATTCGACCTCCTCATTCCAACTTTTATAAAGCTATTAATCATAGAAACGGAAACTGAACAGTTACCTCCGGGAATAATCCGCAAGATTCCTGAAAATATCAACCCAATTCACAGACCTCACATCTAGGGTTTCTTAAGGAAGGTAAATTTAACTTTACAATTATGTAATTTTCAGTTAACTGATTCATATTGTCCGAAATTTGTTCAAGATTTGCATACAAAACAAGACAGTTACTGTTTTTCTACACTAACTTGTCTTCTTTCATATTGCTTCTTCTGAAACATTTATCATTTGGGGATTATTCACATATTATCAGAATCACTTCAGTTCTTATAATGTATACAAATTTGTAACATTCTCGTTTTTTCGTGTCAGTTGCATGTCTGCACATTCGTCTATAAACACATTTAGTTCCGTTCCATCTTATTTATAGGGTATGGTGTTTAGAAACTATGTCACTGTTATGTTCTTCCTGTAATGCGTACACATATCATTAATTTTCTCTGTTTCCAGTATATTGACTACTTGATGCAATAATCCGAGTATTAACTTCCTGCGCCATTCGCATTACAATGTCTACATGGATGAAGATACAGGGCACGAACTTCTTTCCCACCTTTTTGAATTAAATCATGAACTTGGTGGAAGAGCCAGGGTAAATAAGTATTTCAATCTACGCGCATTGTAGCATATAAAGCAGGCTTTAGATCCACAAGATTTGGAATTCCTAATGAATTCCCAGTTCAAGATCATTTTGCAAATGGAGAATCACGATTTCTCCCTCGTGTTTCTACACTACTTGTTATCGAGGCAGTTAGTGACAAAGATTAGTGGGTTTTTGCTAGGAAACCTATACAATATGATATTCAAGAAGTTACTATTGTGACTGGATTGAATTGCACTCACGAGGATGAAGAGGCTAAGAAATTACGCCTCTAGAAACTAAAAAAGGGCAAGGGTAAAGCCAGTAACAGTCTTGACAGTGTTTGGCTCAAGCTCTTTGACGGTGAAAAGAAACCCACAGCTTCCTGGATACACCAAAAACTGCTAGAGGGGAACAAGTACAAGGATCGACAAAGAAGGTTACGTCTAGCCATTCTGCTTCTTATTGATGGTATACTTTTCCCAATATCCAACAACACTCAGATAACTAAAGAGAGGGTTCACCACTTGCTAGACCTGGAAGATTTTATGAAGTACCCATGTGGAAGAGAATCCTTCTATCTAACTGTAGAGAGAACAAAGTCAAAAGACCTTTTCAGCTACACACAACCGACTACTTCTATACAAGGATTTTCCCATGCCATGATTCTGGTCACAGTTGCATGTTGTCCTCCGATTGTTTAGAATTCTATTCTCCAGTCCATGCTGCAAAGAGGTGCATCTATTGAAGAGATTGTTTCCTGTATAAGTCAAATGAGCTTGCACTTGAACAACAAAACATTCAGGTCGTTGGACGCTGTTGGTGAAGTAAATACCATTTCTTATAATAGTTAGACTACTATAATCTACTTGGTACTCCACCTAACAAAATAGTCTAATATGTTATAATTCTCGTACATTATTATTCCACAGATTCCAATGATTTCATTGCTCAGTAAAGAAGCACCAGACTTAGTAGAGGATATTCAACTCGATGCTGACAAACCTGATGCTGCTGTTGACTACCTTGTAACGTTAATAGAAGAGGATTTCCCATTCGAAATCAATTCTTGGATTGGTGGTTTGTGTGTTGTTGACGTAATTGAAACATAAGAAATGCAACGTCAAGCGCAGAGAGACAACAATGAGGAAGGTAGCGAAAGTGATGACGCTGATGACCGTTAGAAAGGACGGGATGACACCTCATCCCGTCCCAAACCATCTTCACATGAGAAACCAGCTACGCCTTTTGATGAAGAATTATTTGTCCGTAAGGTCGCGACACTCATTCAAGAGCAAAACATACCACTTTTTTAAGGATACACTAGAAGTATCATCACCCATATCGACATAAGGATTGAGAAGTTGTTCAGTGATTTGAAAGACGTTTATCCCACTCACAAACACATAGATGATGACCCTCTCCGACAGAACCCTACCACTGGTTATAACGCATATTAATTACATAGTCTGTTTGCGATGCAGTGTTTATGCCGTCCAATACTAAACATAATTTTTTCAGATGAATAAGGAAATGATTCAAAGTCACCCGAACGCAGAGGCGAGGACATATTCGTATAAGATGATGAGGCTGACGATATCATTCGTAATGTCATTCACGATAACCCTCCCGAGACAAGCTTCGAGGACGTTGTTGTTGAAGAAATGGATGGATCCTATAGACGGGATAATCTAAGATCCCCAATAAGGAAAGAAAATGAAACTACATGTGATAGTTACATTCAGCCAACAACTCAAACAATCACCCTTTCTTAAATGGTTTAAAAAATATGTGTATTCTTTATAATTCTTTCAGCAGGTTCTCATACTCGCTGCTGTGCCAATATCACAACAAACATGCAAGACATACAAGCTCCGTCTTTCTCTCTGCATTTATCACAAGGAGATGCTGCCCAAAAATCCACAGACTAATGTCCCAGATTTTTGTCTAACATATCCTGAAATTTACTGATAGTCATATTGCTCAGTAAATTTCCGTAGTTTGTATACTGAAACTACATAATTAACCTGATCATGGAACATACTGCAAACGTCCAGGTCCTAATGTTTCACCGCCCATCGGAGAAGTTCATCCTCAATCATTCCCACTGAATACTATAGGAAGCCAACGTCATAAAGGGATGGAGACGATTCTTCCATCTTTGGTTGAGGAAACCAATGAAACCACAATCAACCCTCCAATTCCAGATAATATTAAAACAACAACTGCATGAGGAGTTACATTTGAAGCATCACTAAAGGTAATCTTCCATTTGTACTAACATCGTGATTACTAGCTTCCCTATTTCTTAAGTTTTTTTCAAACCCATACCTCTTAGGTTTGTCCGCTCTCGTATGCTGAAAGCACATTTGAGCCAGATATTTGTATGGGTTTCTCAAACAACTTACATTTACTGTCTTCTGTTGCCGCCTCAAATGTATTTTGGTGTTCGGTCCATTTTTATTAGTGAATGGTTCCAGACATCACTAACTACCAATATTATCATCTACGTATAACCTTTTGCCTTGAATTAGTTAACTGTATATTCCTAACTATATACTGACTATTCTATTTCTGCATTTCTTAGAAAAATAAAGTTCGCCAACCTTCGGGAGGTGATGGAGAAGACGAACATGAAACTTTGTCTAACATTCGCCAGAAGGCCAGGAGAAGAACGGAGGATGTCCAAATAAAAAACAAAGCTAAGGATTCTTTAGATTCTCGTCCTACAAAGAGGACTAAAGCTGACGAAAAAAGAAAAAGAAGGTAAAAAAGTAGTTAGAAGAAGTTCGAGGATTAATCAAAAACATTTCCGCTAAGCCGAACCCGGTCAAGATTGAGAATATGCAACCACGTCAGCAAAAAAAAAAAACTGTCATCTCGCCAATAGTCGAGGATGAAGATCTGTGGGAGGTTACTCTCTCCCCTCTCAATATGGAGTTCAAAGAATTTGACGACCCACCAACAAAGAAATGCCAAGACTTTCAATTGCTTCTCGAAAAAAATAGGTTAATACTCTCTACCCTCTTGAACGTTTATGTTATTGTTCTATATGGTAACAATGATCTTATTCTGAATAGGGTTTATCATGTTGCTGCTAATCTCCCCATTGAGAACACATTGTTCTTGTCTATATTCGAACCAAATAAAGTATGGCTACCCAACGTAAGTCAAGCATCTCGTAATTGGTTATCAGTACATAACACTACATACATAAAAAGATTAACTACTTGGTAGTTAGTATATTGGTCTTCTAACTACTTACTTGTTCTCTCTTATATAGGTGATGGATGTTGTTCTCCTTTACGTCCAGCATAGGAGAGACAAGATACACAATTGCAGGTATGATTTTCTGCCTATGAGTTGGTTGCAAGAGATGCGGCGTCTATGGGGATCTTTCCAACGAACTGTTGACAAAGACAAGTTTCGGCTCTCAGTTGCTTCAACTCTGCCAATCTCAAAGCGTCCGAAGTGGTTCTCGTCCGTAGACATTATATATTGTGTTATCCCCATCCAAAGCAAACACTGGCTTGGTCTTGCAGTTGGCCTCAACCAAAGGTCAATCGAAGTTCTAGATTGTAATCATACAAAGCTCTCCAAAGAAGAGGTGGAGCACAAGCTGCAATTTATGTCAGCACTATTGCCTTTTTACATAAAATGGCAACGGGTGATCGCTGAAGTTGGAGCAATTTCTTTGAAGCCATTTCAGATTGACAAGAGTGAATTAGAAGTCATGGCCGAAGACACAAGTTCGTTCTTTACTAACGTTCATATGTTTGTTTACCTTTTATTACAATTGTACAGATGCACAATGTAATTGTTCTTCTTTCTCAGCTCTTTCTGGTGTCGCAGCTCTCGTCCTCATGAAACATCATTCCCTTGACCACATAGACGAATCATCATTGTGAGGAAAGCAATATCTCAAAGTGGTTGCAATGAACTATGGGATGGAATGTTTCCATGCGCTTGTTAAGGACCCTCCTCAACCAATACTCTGATTTAACTTAATATGCAGAACTCAAAACTAAACAACTTCTTTACTTAGTCCTCTCTCAAAACATACTCTTCATGACATTGATTGTTTCAAACATGTTCTAAGGTTATTTCATTTTATGTGTCAATTACTTTGGTTACGCCTACTTCGCTTAACAACACAAACTAAAATATTTTAAAACATAGATTACAAAGGGCATTTGGCTTACAATATTCGAACTACTAGGCTTTTAAATACCGTTAATACATCGAAGCTGGTTGGTTTTGACTTCCTTACAAAAAAGAGTTATTTAACACGATATACCAATTATTGAAATCGGTATACAAACCACTTCAACATGTCAACTTATTTTTATACATACACCACATGAGAACCTTCAACAACTACGCCCTTTTGTTAGAATACCTCAAAAAACTTTCTCCACCTCTTCCAGACATTAATCTAGTGCACCAAAAAACTACCTTCACTACTACGCGATACAATTAAACACTCGCAATTGGATTACACAGCTTGCCTTATTATGTACTTTTCCATGGCAACGGCTGCACAACCTGTTTCCAATGCCCTGCCAATAGCAAATAAACCATCACTTATGATTAACCCTATTCATCATCCACTAAAAGTTCAGCACTATGTTATAACTTACCTTGTACTCCCCCCGAGATAAAATCCTTAGTTTCTTTGGCCGACCATAAGGCCTTCTAACCTTTGGCGGCATTAAATCCTTACATGTATTGAATGACGCACATGTTAGTGCATTGCCTCCAGTAGAAGGTATTGAATATATGTTCTCAGCATATGTTCCAGCCAAAGCATTATTGTAATACTCACTAGTCACCATTGGTTCAGTGGGAAAATCTACACTTGATGCAGCTGCGAGTACATGCGAGCATGAAATTCCAATCAATTGAAAATCTCTGCAACTGCAAGATCCATCCTCGAAATTAACAAGGTAAGTGCCACTTTTTTGGGTTGTAACCTCGTAATGTGTTGGACAAATAGATTTGACAACCATTTTTATTGCCTCCTCGTAGTTGCATTCAACCCTCTTTCGTACATGTGGAGATAGACAACAATCACCTTCAGTTTTCTTTGATGCTTCACGCCTAATAGCAAACCATGTCATAATCTGACTCCTGGTGTATTGAAGCATTGTCACCATTGGGTACTCTCTTGCTTCCTTCAAGAAATTGTTCCACGACTCGACAATGTTTGAATCCATTATGTTATACCGTCTCCCTTGAAAATGAGAACGTGTCCAATGAGGGAAACCTGTACAAATCCACCCATAACTAAGGTTACTAATACTATATATTAATTAATTTCCCATATAACTTACCGATATCGAGTAGGTACGCAACGCAAAGAAGGTTGGTATTATGTATTTCCAGGAATTCGATGTTGAAATCATTGACTGTGTATGACCTCGTAGCTTTCATCATTAGATGATCAAGACTTTTAGGCTCAAAGTTGGTCTTCACATTGCGGTACCAATCTAGTCCTACTTAAAAATCTTAGCCTTACTCATCACAACTTAATCGAGATCGATCCCAACTTCCACATGTATTCAAATCCATTCATCTCTTTAACATTCATTTAAATAGGAATCGTGAATCAAGCTATGCACAATCAATAGAATTATTTGGTTTAGGGACTGAGTTAAGAGACAAAAATGATCTCCCTTTGCCGTTGTTTTTCAATTCAAAACAAGGATCACTCAAAAAGGAAAAGAGCGTTAGTAGAATGCTAAAGGTGAAAACACTTGGATGTATACAAGAATAGGATTCCATCTACCCAATACCCAAAAGCTCAAATCTTTGCATAAAGAACATGAAGAAGAATCCTAATCTACCCTTTTACCACAAAAATATCCATCCTAATTGTCTACCATTTTCCATTCAAACTCTTTTCGATCATCAACTTAGAAGGAGGATTTACTTCTTTTCCTAACCTAGTGGATTGGTTGTTCTACTAACTCTAAGGGCTTAAGGCTTTCTCTTTTTCTTTTCTTTTCTAATCCTTTTTGCACCAAGCCGTACCCTTTTATTTGATTTTTTTCTTTTCCCAATCCTTTACTAGGTGATTCCAATTCATTTTTATTCCTTTGATCCCCTCCTAAGCTTCTTAAAGCATTCTTTTTCTCTTTTTTTCAACCATGATCAAACCGGCAATCTAAATCCCAAATATCCCAATTCATTCTCGATCCTATTCCGAACCTAAACCTATCTAGTCCAAAAGCCGTGAACTAGAACTACATGAAATCCAATTCTTGTCAGTTCAAACCTAACACTTTCTACCAAGCTCTTTTCATAAAAGTCCTACCACTCAAAAACCGATTTATGGCTTGAAAGAAGGTTGGTTTAAGGTGGGGAAACTACTTGGACTAACAAGAGTGGTAAAAATGGAATAAGATAGTCCAAGTATGTATATTCTATCCACAAGTCCAAATCCAATACATAGACATGATAATTAGCAATCAAATTAAGGTTCTAATAGATAGAGATGAATTCAAATCAAAGCATGCTTCCGAAAGCAAAGATCATACAAATCCATATTCCAAGCAAGGTTCAATCTTAGTTCGGATTCGACTAGCTAGCAATAGACAACTAATAACTTGGGCAATGAATCCAACTAGCAAAGAAGCATACTTACAAGGCATTTTCATCACAGATTTTCTATGCATATGATGCAACCTAAACGAAATGAGACTAAATGCATTTTTTGAATTTTTTTTTAAAATTTTCGATTTTTTATTTTATTTTTGAAAACCTTAACTATTTACAATGCATATGATGCATGATAAAAAATAAATCGAAACTAGATTAGCTACAGTCCCTCCCCTAAACTTAAATCACACGGTCCATGTGTGTAATAAAAGTCGGAGAAAGGGACAAAGAGAAAAAAGAAAAACTAAATGCAATATATACAAAGGGTAACATGTGTACCTAATAGTGTCCAAAGCCGTTGTTGTTTTCGTAATCGTCCGAAGAGAACGTTGGAGACTGTATCGGTTCTTCATGAAGGCTCAAGTAAGCCAATTCCTGTGTCTAA
>OVBE01010727.1:328-14750 GCA_900406425.1 Iberis pinnata
TTCATAAGCATTAAAACAATACTCTCGCATGCAATAACACTTATTCTTCTAAATTAGGTCAGGTTTATAAATCAAATCTCTTTGTATTTAGACTAAGAACCTAAGAAATTCAATCCTACAAAGTTAAACCTAACATTCAAACCTGGTTTCCCTAGGAAACCCTAAAACCTAACTATGGAACTACTCAGACATTGACATGCAATCACAAATCAAAATCAAAGAAGAACACATAATTAAAACAAATAGATATATTAGAAAATAGGGTTCAGAAATCTTCTCTACAAAGGTTCAGGATTATTCTCCCAGTAAAAACTTCGAATTATAAAATAAAGCTTATGTTCTAAAAACCTAAAACACCTTGTATTTATAGACTAAAAAAGTAAGCTAATAAATAAGGAAAACTGGGATAGGCTTGAGGACTCTTTTGTAAAATATGGAAATCTTCTAAAAATCTCGCAGGCCTCTTGGACCGATCGGTCCAGGCTTAGACCGATCGGTCCGTCTTCTCCGGACTCCTGTGGACCGATCGGTCCAACTATAGACCGGTCGATCCAAATATTCTGTTTTTCGGATATTCAGACCGATCGGTCCAAGGGTGGACCGATCGATCTGAAGTCTTTTTGACTTCATTTCTTCAGATTTACCAATCCGAGACCAGATTGGTTCTTCAACTCTTCACCTAGCCAGATTCCATCCAAATAAACAGCAATTCAACACTTTTAATCCAAATCAACCTGAATAACTGAAAGTCTTTAGAAAGTTCCATTTTACAATAAAAGAGCTTAGATAATGCAAGTTTAGCAGGCATAAATGTCCACTAAAATGCATTAAATCTGAGTAATATCACTCTCGCAAGAAAAATCACTTATTCATCTAGACTAGATCCAACTTCTAAACCAAATCGCCTTGTGTTTATCAGTTTAATATCACTGAACTAGTTAGCTACTCTAATTCATGCATCAATAACAAGTCTAGACGAAGAACCTAACAATTATTATCCCCTTATGACAAATCTAACAATCAAACCCTGGTTTCGCTGGGAAACCCTAAACCTAACTAGTGAACTAATCAGACAATGTAAAGGATGAACAACACAATATCAAAGAAGAACGCATAATAAAACAATATAGATACATTAGAAAGGGTTTATAAATCTTCTCCAAATACAAGGTTGAATCTCCTCTCCCTCAATAATTCTCTCAGAAATAAAATAAAGATTTATTTTCTAAAAACCTAAAACACAATGTATTTATAGGCTAAAAAAGTAAAATAATAAAATATGGAAAACTTGGATAAGCTTGAGGACTTGATTCCAAATTTGGAAAATTTCTTCTTCTCGGGAGAAGTGGCCGATCGAGCACATGGTTGCCCAATCGGGCAGTTCATGTTATTGCTCGACTCTTCTATTCTTGCTCGATCGATCTTTAACTCCGGATTTTTCCAGGAACATTTTCCCGATCGGGCACATGTCTTGCCCGATCGTGCACTTTATATTGAAACTCTGGATTTTTCTGAAATCTCCTGAAATGCGTGGTTTTGCTCTGATTCGACCCGAACACTTAAAATCCTGAAAACCTACCAAATATGCAACGAAAACATTCAGAATAATGCAGAATAGTAGACATAAATGCTCACTATTATGCATCAAAACCGAGTAATATCAACTCCCCTAGACTTAGATCTTTGCTTGTCCCCGAGTAAAGAAAGATTCATTCTGAAGAAGAGGTTTGAAATGGACCACACAAAAACTCACAAAATCTCAAAAACCATAAGTACAGTTTCAAATCCAAAAGCAATCAATCTCAAACAACTACTTTGATTTAATTGTTTACCACCACTAAACTAACAACATGTTTCCTACTCTAAATCCCAAATCAATCAAGTATCAAATCATATTAACTAGCTCTTTAAATTCAATGAAGTTCAGATTTATGCATTCTCACCTATGGTATATCAGTCAATATACTCAAGTACCTCTTCTATCAAAATACCATACCAAACAGAGTATCAACCGACTTCCGGTCCTGATCCTTTTCCCCCCTTTCTTACTTCTATTTTCTTTCTTTTCGCACTTTTCTGCATTTTTCTTTTCTTTTCTTTTTATTTTCGCATTTTCTCCGTTTATATTTACTTACTGCTTTTTGTTTAGCAGTCCGGCAATGATTACGGACTTCTAGGTCACGCTTTCAACACTTTTTCTACCGGTTTTTTAATATTTTTTGAAGGGAGAGAGAGAAAGGACCCGGACTGTATTGAAAGAACTTGTCGGCTTTACAGAACACTGAAGAGCAAGGTACCTAATTCTCAGAGTATATTAACACCATAAGAAAGCATAATTCAGATATTTATTAAGTCCTATCATGGCATAGCTAGCATCAATTCATCAATAACTCAAAAGACCAGAACTTTCAGAAACAAATCAATCAGTAATGGGGTTCCAATCCTAATCTCAGCAAATTATCTAAGTCAGTAATCTAGAGAAAGTGATAACTATACCCACACTTGGTTATTTATTATAATTGATTTTGATCATGGTTTCTACGACTCGATAGACTCAACTAAATTCAAAACAAAATTTTGAAAATTTTCACCAAAAAGACAAAACATCAAAACGTGGTTAGTATCATTACACCCTCCCCCAGACTTACTTCACACCGTCCTGGTGTGAAAATAAATCCAACATAAGGCATAGAAGTAACCAAGATAATTAGAAAAGTATGTAATGGTGAAAGTAGATAATATTATATGAGTTCAAGGGAATGAGATATACTAAAAGTGAAGTGCTCCCAAATATGTTATGAACTCCTTTGCCTCCTTTGCTAAGTATGCAAAAAGAACAAACACTCAAGAGAAGTGTAAGTAATGGTTGAGAAACCATTAAGGCATTATGATCAAGCAATACTAATCAAAAATCAGCAAGAATTATATATAAGAAGCATCATTCAGAATCGCTAACATCACTCATTCCGGTATCACACAATCAATTGATAAGTAAAGAGCAATGATCAAGCAATACTAATTATAGTTAGCAAGAATAAAGAGTTACTTAATGAGAAAACCAATCAATCATGAATCTAAAATCAACTCAAGTCTAAACACAAGAAAGATGGTGGATGGTGAGCAATGACCTAAGCAATACTAATTAGAATTAGCAAGAATCAAGAGAGAAACCATCCTAATAACCAACAATTCAAGTGACAAAGATGAGTAATTAGATTAGATGAGAAATAACCTGAAACTCTTAAGACTCAAAACTAAAAATAAGTAAGTTAAGACTGACTCTAAATTGAAAAACAACTAAACTAGACTCTAAAGTATAGTGGGTTGCCTCCCACTTAGCGCTTTGTTTAACTTAACTTAGCTTGACGGTACTTACCTCTAAGTAGGAATGGGATCAACATCCAGCAATATTCCATAACAAGCTCCAAATCTAGACATCTTTAGCTTCAAAATCTTACCCATCACATCTTTTGCAACATCACTCCCTTTCTCTTTGAACTCCGAGGTAAGTAAAAATCTAAACATCGAGAAGGGTTTTGAGAACCCTTTGCTTTTCACCTTATACTTAATTGCATCCCCAACTATTGCTTGAGGGATCAAAGCTACTTAAGACTCTTTCTTTACCTGCTTCTATCTCACTTTCACCTTCTCCTTAACCTTGGAATTTTCACTCCTTGTTGAGATTGTAGGCTCTTTGTGTAAGGCTTAAGCAACTACACATTTAGGATCCGGTTCAATATGAACTCCATTTTGCATCTCCTCCTCTTTCATAACAGTTAGCCTAAAGATCCCTTTTGAAGTAATCGTAGGATAGAAAACAAGCTTCTTGATGTTTTTCAGAGATATTCACCGATTAGGTAAATCAGCAACAACTCCTATGGTTGCAAGAAAGCATCTCCCTAGAATCAAAGGTTCATGTGGATGCTTATTCATCTCCAAGATGTGGAAATCAACTGGAACTAGGCAATTTCCAACTTGTACCAATAGATCCGAGACAAAGCCACTGGAAGACACAGTAGAATCATTAGCAAGTTTGAAAGTCGTGTGAGATGGTTTGATACATGATATCCCAATTGTTCTGCAATAGTGATTGACATAAGGCTCACATTAGCTCAAGTATCACAGAAAGAATCTGTGAATTCTATCCCATTGATCGAACAAGGAACTAAGAATTCCCCTGGATCTTGTATCTTATGTAGCTTCATAAGTTGATTAGGTGGCTTACCAATCATTTGACCAACTTCAAACTCTGATGTGGGCCTTGTAGGTTGCAACAGATAAGGGATTCTGGGTTTTAAAACGGTTTCTAAAATTTTTGGTTCTAGGTACTTTTGCTCGATCGGGCAATTGATGGCCGATCGGGCAATTGTCTCTGAAATCTGTCCGGATTTTGGGATCGATCGGGAAAGTGATGTGCCCGATCGATCAAAAGTTCCTTGAATTTTATTGATAGGGATGCGCGATCGGGCAGATTCTTCTCCATCAATTTCCAGCTTCTTCAAATCTGCATCTTTTCCCAAATAATCAGCTCCTTTCTCTGAATTACCCACCAAAGTCTTGCAATACCCCTTTGGATTCTCCTCACCTTTCCCAAGAAAGACACCAACTTGTATTTTCATAGCTTCAGAGGTCTGTGAAACTTGTACATCTAAATGCTTCACATGAGTTGATACTGCTTTAATCTTTGGATTCAGATCTTTCACTTCTCCTTGGATTATTATTTGGAACTGTTGTTGTCCTTCCAGAAGTTACTTAAACATCACCTCTACTGAATTACCTTGTTGATGTTAAGCTTGTTCCAATACAGGCTGAGAGGTTTGCTGAAAACCGCCTGAATTAGAGTTCTGCACGAATGGCTTTTGTTGCAGTGGATAGTGCTGATCTTGGGGGTTTTCAACATTGGTACTTCTCCTAGATATGTTCGGACGAGTCTTGTTATAGCCTTGATTATACCCTTGGTTGTACACCCTTTGACCTTAAGCATTGATGTAACTAACTTCCCTCTCAACTCCACTAGTATTCTGCTCTTGAATTGCAAAGCAATCAACTTCTGAATCGTCTACAACACTAACATGTTTCTGGTTTTTACCTTTTAGAAGCTGAGTGATTAGTCCTTTCATCTCTAAGAATTCTCCTTTCATCTCTGAGAGTTCTGAGTTAGTAGCCATTACATGAACTGTTGTTCTGCGATAAAACTCAGTGCAATGATTGCTATTGCTAGCTGCTAGATTCTCTATCAGACGATAAGCATCTGAAATAGGTTTCTGCATAAAGTCTCCATCGCTTACTGATACGTATGTTCAATCCCTCTATAAAAGGTATTGAGGAGACTTACATCAGAGAAACTGTGGTGTGGACAATCACGAATCAGCTCTTTGAATTGCTCCCAAGATTCATAGAATGATTCCACAGAGTTTTGAGCAAAAGAAAAGATCTTATTCCTGAAAGTATTAGTCTTGGTAGAGACTTCAGCCAGCTAAGTGCTCTTTCAGCTAAAGAGTGATGGAACTAAATGTAGTGCATGAAATCGCTGGTTACTCCATTGAGTCTGATAGTGCTGCAGATTTCCTCAAAAACGTCAATATGATCCATTGGGTGCTCAGTTTGTAAACCACTGAATTGGTGGTTACGGATCATCTGAACATGCTGGATACAAAATTGGTATTCCCTTTGCTGAGGTTGAGGGCCGTGGATGGGAAACCTGTTAGCATAGTAGGCTTGAGGATTATTGTAGGAACCAACTAGAGGTGGGTTCTGAGCATTGAGCATATGAATTCTCTCCGGATCTCCATACAAGATAAAGTTTCTTGCATCTACGTTCGGAGGGTTCTAAGGATTGAGATTTCCCTTTGGAGCTTGGTTGTTATTAGCTCCTTGTTAACCTGGTGGCACTGGATTGCCGTTACCACCACCTTGTCCTTGGTTAATGAGTTGATTGAGTCCAAGAGCAGGTGGATCAACTTGACCTTCAGGTACGACCGTAATATATTTGATCAACGTTCCCAGCCATTTCACTGGATGAGATTGCGTATTTCTTAGCTTTCTGGTTTGAGCGTTTTATCCGTGCAAGTTCCAAGTTACTGAGGTTTAGAAATTTAGAAGATTTGTCAGATCTTCTGATCATACACCTGTAAAACAAAAACAACCATAAAATAACGAGATGAGTACTGAAAAATAAAAACTTTACACTAGATTCTAATAAGAAACTAAAAAGTCACTATTGGTCCTCGGAAACGGCACCAAAATTCTGATAGGTCTAGAATTTAAATCCTAAAACAAATACTGCAGAGAACAGTTCAATGTAACAAAGTATAATTATCGAATCCACAGAGGCCAGAAGTACACATTTCAGTTTCAGTTTCAGATCAAGCTAAAGCAAAAATAATAACGGTTTGTTTGCAGTGAATCAAAAAGGTAAAATAGAAAACGGTTTAAACTATGAAATAAAAACGCCAGGCATCAGGGAAACCATAGGTAATCAGGATTAAAAGTCAATTTAACGTTCAGGGATTTTCTTTTGAAAATAGTTCTCAACATGAAAGACAAAGATAAAATAATCTCCTCTTGGAGTATTAAACCCTATGCTCAAATTATGAGAGACAAACTCTCGCCGTCATTTAAATAACAGAACATGCAATACAGTTCAGATTCAATTGTTCATAAGAAATCAAGACAATACTCTCGCAAGCAAAATCACTTATTCATCTAGACTAGATCCAACTTCTAAACCAAATTTCCTTGTGTTTATTAGTCTAATATCATTGAACTAGTTAGCTACTCTAATCCATGCATTAATAACAAGTCTAGACTAAGAACCTAGCAATTATTATCCGCTTATGACAAATCTAACAATCAAACCCTGATTTCCATGAGAAACCCTAAACCTAACTAGTAAACTACTTAGACATTGTATAGGATGAACAACACAATATCAAAGAAGAACACATAATAAAACAATATCGATACGTGTTTGATGAATAATTAGGTCCTTTGATATTTATACGTGTTTGATGGTTCTTGATGATAGGTCTTGAATTTAAATCCTAAAAGAAATACTGCAGAGAACAGTTCAATGTAGCAAAGTAAAGGTATCGAATCCATAGAGACCAGAAGTACACTTGTCAGTTTCAGTTTCAAATCAAGCTAAAGCAGAAATAATAAAGGTTTATTTGTAGTGAATCAAGACGATAAAATAGAAAACGGTTTAAACAATGAAATAAAAGCGTCATGCATCAGGGAAACCACATGTAATCAGGATTAAAAGTCCATTTATCATTCAGAGATTTTCTTTTGAAAATAATTCTCAACATGAAAGACAAAGATAGAATAATCTCCTCTCGAAGTATTAAACCCTGTGCTCAAATTATCAGAGACAAACTCTCGCCGTCTTTTAAATAACATAACATGCAATACAGTTCAGATTCAATTGTTCATAAGCAATCAAGACAATATTTTCGCAAGAAAAATCACTTATTCATCTAGACTAGATCCATCTTCTAAACCAAATCTCCTTGTGTTTATCAGTGTAATATTAATGAACTAGTTAGCTACTCTAAATCATGCATTAATAACAAATCTAGAATAAGAACCTTACAATTATTATCCCCTTATGACAAATCTAACAATCAAACCCTCATTTCTCTGGGCAACCCTAAAACCTAACTAGTGAACTACTCAGACATTGTAAAGGATGAACAACACAATATCAAAGAAGAACACATAATAAAACAAGGAAAAATCTTTGTTACCTACACAAACTAAGACATAATATGTGAGAACACATCCAAAGTATCAAAATATCCAAAAAACACCACAAAGTAATTTTTATACATGACTACACATTCCAAGTAACAATTTTATGTCGTAAACTACAATTCCGTCTAATAGTAACGGAAACCGTCAATTTGGGGTTAAACTGCAATAAAAAAAGGAAAAATACTAGATAAACGAAGTATGACCTAATATGCGAGAACACATCCAAAGTATTCAAATATGCATAAAACACTACAAAGTAATGTTTATACATGACTACACATGCCAAGTAACTAATTTTATGTCGTAAACTACAATTTCATCTAATCGTAACAAAAACCGTCAATTTGGGGTTAAAATGAAATTAAAAAAATTAAATTCATTTTTCTTTAAATTCGATCCAATTTAAGATTTAGTTGAGTCGACCAAGATCAAACGAACTGGCCTAAACCCGATCAAAAGCACCACTTCCTAGATATGAAACTTCCCAGAATGATGGCAATTCACCACCACTTTTACGGATTCAACGCCATAAAAATGAAACCAAAAGAAGCAACATAAATCTTCTCCAAATACAAGGTTGAATCTCCTCTGCCTCAGTAATTATCTCAGACATAAAATAAAGCTTTTTTTTCTAAAATCCTAAAACACAATGTATTTATAGGCTAAAAAAGTAAAATAATAGAATATGGAAAACCTGGATACGTTTGAAGACTTGATTGAAAATTTGGAAAACTTCTTCTTCTTCTCGGGAGAAGTGCCCGATCGAGTACGTGGTTGCCCGATCGGGCAGTTCATGTTATTTCTCGACTTTTCTCTTCTTGCTCGATCGATCTTTAGCTCTGGATTTTTCAAGGAACATTTGCCCGATCAGGCACATGTCTTTCCCGATCGGGCACATGTCTTTCCCGATCAGGCACATGTCTTGCCCGATCGTGCACTTTATACTGAAACTCTGGATTCTTCTGAAATCTTCTGAAATCTCCTAAAATGCAATGAAAATACTCGGAATAATACAAAATAGCAGACATAAATTCCCAATATAATGCATCAAAACCGAGTAATATCACTTGACATGAGCCAACTGCTCAATAACCGTTCAATCATATTGCGCCAGATAAGCATGCTCGTTCTTGTTGGTCTCAACCGGTTCACGCACTAAATTCCACCTCTTCTAGATTTATTGGATTAAGCTAAATTAACTTAATTATTGTTCGGATTGCTACTCTTCCTTCAGTTCATTCACTTGCCTTAGCTTGGCCCCGGACTGATTTTCTTAAAAATTTGAATTACTACCTTTATCATAATCCAGAGTGATTTCCTTTGTTTTTGCAGATTAGTTGGGACATAGACGGATTGATCCTCAGATTTCTCAAAAGATTCACAGAATGAATGCTCAACGACTGGAACTTTCTCAAACTTATTCACGAACAAACAGACACAAACTATTAACTCATACGAAAGAGATGAATGATCCGGTCCTTTGATATTTATAGGTGTTTTGAAGTTTTTTGGCTCGGGCCAACTACTCAATAACCGTCCAATCAGATTGCTCTAGCTAAGTACGAGCGTTCTTCTTTGGCTCAATCGCTCCATGCACTAATTTGCGCATAGCTGCCATGATCTCACGCATTAGCTTGGCTAATAACTGCTCCCGCGCGCATGTCCTTGCACACATATTTGGAAAATGTACATGCCTTCTCCGAATCCGACCTATTTTCACCAACGACTCGACCAAATTCACCAACTCTCCAAACACATCCCACTTTTTCTAGATTTCTCAGATTTAACTGAATTATCTTGATTATTGTTCGGGTTTCTACACTTCCTTCAATTCATTCACCTTAGCTTAGCTCAGCCTTGGACTGATTTTCTCAAACATTTGAATTTCCACCTTGATCACAATCCAGCCTTTATCTAATCTTTGATCGTTCTTTGATCAGTTCCCTCTTGATAGATGATCTCAACCTACGCAATATCCAAAGCTCAATCAAGCACCATCGAGCCTGGCTTGATCACGCAGCATCGAGCCTGGCTCGATCGCCAAGCAAAAGGCCTCAATCGCCAGTTCGTCCATCATCATCGAGCTCGGCTTGATCATTTGTTCTCGATCGCTAGCTCGATCATCACCATCGATCCTGACTTGATCATCTCCTGCTACGCCTCGATCGTTGAGCCTAACCAGCATCAAAAGCGGCTTGATCACGAGCCACAAGTCACCTCGATCACAAGGCATTTGCTCGATCAACCATCAAGCCGAGCTCGATCATCTTCCAAGCTGGCTCGATGGCCTCGATCNGATCACCCTGCTCGACTTGCTCCTTCATGGCTCGATCACCCACATTTGTTTGAAATCTATGCCCATAACTGATGAATCCTTTTATGTTCTAAAGAAACATTTCTTGCTCCAAATGCCAACCACCTTATCTCCTTATAATAACTTTGTGTTGCGTCTGATTTAGTCTGAATCAGGGAAAACATCAGACTTAGATAGACCAAGAAGCAACCAGTGACACATTACAATNTTACTCTAACTCAGAACAACAAATATTTGTCTTTTTCATGAAAAAACCTGTCCTTAATCAATTTCCAATTCACAAATCATGTTCCAATCAAATAAACCAAGAAGCAACTAGTGGCACATTTCAATAATTGGCAACAAGGACAATAACTCAGATAAATCAAGACGCAACATGTGACACATTTCAATAATTGGCAATGATTCATGTTCTACTACAATAACTAATGAAGATAAACTTTAGTTAAGATGTAACCTTCGTTTTTATCCATTGTGCAAAAACCTTAGCATGATTCTTCCACAACAACGTTTCATTTCTAGCACATCTAGCATCAATAGCTTGTAATTCTTCCAAATGCATCTTGATTTGATAATAAAACACAGTGTGCTTTATAAAGGTTTACCCTTTTGTATATGGATTAGGGTTTATTTTGGGTTGAGAGGGAAACATAAACCATGCGTGACTTAAATGAAATTATTTTAGTTACTGTTATTAAATTATTAAATTGTCTCTTAAATTAACTTTTTTAGTTATCTTATAAACATATTTCTATACATTTTCCGCATAGTTAATGATTACATGCAATGCATAGCAAATTGATTTCATATCATACACAAAAACATATTTCTGTCAATAATTAAATAAATAAAATCAATAATGTGTTATCAGATTTCTATACTTTCGTTTCATACACATAAACATATCTTTAATATCCGAACCAAACTTGCTAAAATTAACCGAAAAACCAAAACATAACTGAAAACCTAAATTTAACCGAAATTAAAATTTTTGAATCAAATAAATTGATCTTCAAAACGAAAAAACCAAAACTCGAGTGTCGAACGTCAATTCAAGATCGTGGTCTTTATATAATTGATTCTTCGTGTTAAGTCTCTGAAAATTCTATCTAAACAAAATTAAACTCTAAAGGTTTAATATAAACCGATGTCTCTTTTTGTTTCAAGTTTTTCAAATCGTTATTCTCTGTTCGTTTTTATTTAGTTCATTATAACTTCTTTTAAATAAAAAAAACATCATATGGTTATATTTTCGTATACATAATAATATTTTAAATAATATTTTCGGTTTCTTCTACAGTGATATTTGTTTTCCATGATATTTTGTTTACATAAACATCATAGTACTGTTATCATTTTAGATTACCTTAAAAGTTACCTATTATACCAATATTTACATAAACATAATAGTACTGTACTCAAGTTATATATGTAACAATGTATAAACAAGTTTCATAACTACTAATCTTCCTTGGATCTGGACAATTCGAGTTAAGTGTGAGGCAAGCCCAATTGAAGCCCAATTCAGTTTAAGTGGGAGTCACGCGAGAAGCATGTGATATTACTAAAAACAGAAGAACCGGATTTTGGCTAAGTCTTAAGCTTGTTTTGACAGAAGAGGAAAAACCTCTGCAGCCATGTTTGGACCACTAAGCCAAGGCGGCTTCTAGGCCTTTGCGCATGCTTAAAGTTGTTTTTAGAAGCTTGTTGTATGTTCTATATAACTAAAATGATTCTACTAGATTCCGGGTATTAGATTACGGCGTGAGTTGGGTCAAAGTTAGGGACCCAAACACATTCTTAGTTCCTCTTGCTGCATTTTTACCCCATTTTGATGCATGTGTAGCCTCTAAGCCTTGGTTACGTCTACTATGACGGGCCCCAACAGAGTTGGATGTCAACGTGTAGCCTTCTCTCATCCTTACTCTCATTTCAGAACTAAGAATAAAAAATAACATTTTTAGCTAAATTCCACATCTAACAAATTCATACAATATGTATGTAGATGATACCTCGAAATCAACTAAACCGCATAAACGATGTAAATAGACCTAAAATTAATTAAAAGCTAAAGTATATGAGGAAGATACCTTCTCGATTAAACAATAGAGCTTCGAATCGGTGAGATCAACAATGTCCCGAAGTAACGTATACACTAAAGATCTTCTGAAAATAATGAAGAAAGAGAGAAATAACTAAGTCGAATTGACTATATTGAAAAAAGGTAAGTGAATTCGTAAGTACCATAGCGTTTTTTGTATTATTTGAAATAGTAAGCGTCGAAACTAAGCTAATTTATAAGCCTAAGTATTTTTGTTTCCCCGGGAATGAAAAAAATAGCATCCAAAAAAAGTAAAACGCTATGGATAAAACCCGGGTCCATGTACAATAGCAGGGACACAAAAAACGCTATAATGGGAGGCTATCGATAGTCATATTTCTTGTAGTGAAGAATTACACTCTTCAGTGTCCTCATCATGGTTGCATCAAAGCATCCCTCTTTAGCACTCTTTATCGCGGTGCTCTACTGAAGATACGAATGTTGCTTGACACTGCAAGTAATGGTAACTTCCTGAACAAAAGTGTTGACAATGGTTGTGAACTTTAAGGTCAAGTATATGGAGAGTATGGGTACTTCTTCTTCTACACAAAAACCCATAACTAAACAACCAGGAAAATTCATCCAAAACCCCAAGGATTTTGCTCATCGTACTTATTGGAAATTACCACTATGCCAAGCTATTCTCAACACTGGGAACAGTGTTGTCCAAGTTAGGGAGGAATTGTTTTTAAGTGAAGCTGGAGAAGAAGAACTTGCAAAGGCTGATACTCAGAAGCTATCACAACCACCATCAGTTGTAGAAGTCAAGCCAAGTCCAGCTGAACAACCACCTGCAACGCAGAAGAAGGATACACCCTTCACGCCACCACCTTACGTTTTGAGATTACAATTTCCTTCCAGTTTCAAGATGGAAATCATGGAGAAATACAAGGGATTTTTTGAGAAGTAAATGAAGGACACTAAAATTAACGTGCCAATTCTTGATGAAATCACTCTGATGCCTTCATACAAGAAATTCCTGAAGGATGCTATCACCAAGCAAGGAAAAGAAATTCAGGGAATGGTAGTTCTAAGCGAAGAGTGCAGTACAATTATCACAAGAACTTCAATCCAAAATAAGTTATCTGATCCATGATCATTTACTTTACCCTGCTCACTAGATCCTTTGTCATTTGACAAGTGCTTGTGCAATTTAGGAGCCTCGATCAGTCTTATGCATCTAGTAGTTGCTACAAAGTTAAGCTTCAGATATTTCAAGTCCTGCAATATTTCTTTGGTACTTGCAAATCGATCAGTGAGAATTCCACATGTAGTTCTTGAAGACCTACCTGTGAAGATTGGAGTGGCTGAGATCCAAAATGGTTTTGTGGTTTTAGATATGAGTGACGAGCCTAGGGATCCTCTGATTATGGGTAGACAATTTTTAGCCACTGCTGAAGCTGTTAAAAAAGGAATGATTCAGCTGAATATGGGTAAAGATCAGAAGATGACATTCGGTATTCAGGAAGTGATGAAGAAACCAACTAAAGACGAGGATGTTTTCTACATAGAAGAGATGAATCAACTTGCTGATGAACTGTTGGATGAGATTAATGAGGAAGATCATCTCAGAACCGCATTGACCAAGAATGTAGGTAAATGGTATCTACACAGTGAATATTTGGGGTACAAGATGATATTGGACTCACAGGGACCATTGGAACCTGAAGAACCATTCAAAGATATTTAGATGTCAGAAAGTTAGGTGTTCTCAGTTGTTGAGAAGGTTAAACTCAAGCAGAAACAAACGGATTCTGCAACATATGGGACTAGTCTAAACTTAAGGCACCATCTCTGGATTTGAAACCGCTTCCGAAAGATCTAAGGTACGCTTTTCTTGGACCTAACTCCACATATCCTATCATAATAAATGATGAACTTAGTGATGATGAATTAAATTTGCTGCTGACTGATTTAAGGAAGTTTAGGAGAATTATAGAGTATTTATTGGATGACATTAAAGGAATATCGCCTCATCTATGCACTCATAGAATTAATCTTGAAAATGAATCCTACTCTATCATTGAACCCCGAAGAAGGCTAAATCCTAATTTGAAAGAAGTGGTAAAAAGGAAATCCTTAAGTTGTTAGATGTTGGTGTTATCTACCCTATCTCAGATAGTACTTGGATATCACCAGTTCATTGTATCCCTAAAAAGGGACGAATTACTATGATAAAAAACGATAAAGATGAGCTAATACCAACTCGAACAATCACTGGTCATAGAATGTGCATTGATTATAGGAAGTTG
>OVBE01010728.1:0-14750 GCA_900406425.1 Iberis pinnata
CTTTGATCATCAGAAACTGATATGGATTAAAGTTATGGATTCTAAAATCCCAACAAAATCATGCTCTCACACCAAAAGACGAATTTGAGATAAACAATTATTGTGTGTCACAAATATATGTGGAATATGTTATAATATAACATAAAATTGTATTAAAGAGTCAAATGGAATTAGTTAAAAAGTAACATCTTAGATACGGTATGGTACGATACTATTTTAGGAGAAGGAAACTTTTTTATGATCTTCCTAACGAGATAGATTTTGGGATCTATATATAGAGATATTAAAGAGTTGTGATGTTTAGCACATCTATCAATAAAAATTCTTAAAAAGAAGAGTATTTTGTCTCAACTAATTTTTTTTTTTTTCAATTCTAATATCGTGGGTATTCACAACATAATCTAATAAAAAGAGAATGGATGAAGAGTGGGAAAATTGAATATAAGAGGATGTAGAAGATTTTTGATATCAAATAACCTATTTGTTAATTACTCCATTCGTTCCTAAAAGATGATGTTTTAGTTTTTTTTTTGTTCCACAATACTTGATGTTTTAAATTAAAATTAATATATATTTATGGTATTGGAAATCGCACTTCACAACTATTGGTTTTACTTTTATTTTAACCAATAATGAATGGAGAAATATGAAATTTAGTGTTATTAAACTAATGAATAAATATTAGAAAAAGTAAAATTTAGTTTTATTGATATGTGTGAAAAATCCAAAACATCAACTATTTAGGAACGGAGGTAGTATATTGTAGATATTTGTATTTATGTTAATTTATTTAGTTAAGTAAATAATTAGGCAATCAAGCTAGTTCACTCTTTATATAGATTTTATATAGATATGTATAATCTGTATATTTATATTAATGAGAGTCAATATCAAATTCTTCCAATTCTTAAATCTCATCACATCTAATATAATATATGAGTAGGTTCATTCTTGAGTTTCGTTCTAACGATCAACTCCCTTTTTCGTATTTTTTAAAAGCCAAATACTTCCAAAATTTTCAAATTTATCATAAACCTCTAAATCTTTTCAACTGTTGTCCTTGTGTAGTTTATGAGTCCTTCTCTACTGTTGTTGTGCACTTTCTATCATCCGTAGAATATGATCTCCAACATTTAACAATATGAGATTCATAGCTTTCTTACATTGGTCTAATCTTTGATTTTCTTCTTCTACCTTCTTCTTTCTTCTTTATGAATCTTCGTCTTGTCCTTGTGTAGTTTATGAGTCCTCTTCTTAGATCTTTTCTTCCAGAACGTCTTTGAGTCCTAGGACGCTCAAGTGTGCGAACATCCTTTGCTTCCAAAGAGAGAAATCACATGTTCCATCAAACCTATCAACATCTAAGGATGCACATAACATCTTGAGATAAAGATGATGCATTGTTTTTGAGTCTCCAATTTTAACCAAGGAGCTATGATACCAATTTGTGCAGATTTAACCTGATTCAAACTCGGATTTGATCTTCACTTGTGTCTAATTGAATCCTAGAATGCGTAATTGAAAAATTGACGCGAAGATTTTACGAGTTCGGTATTTCTCCCTACAACTCGCCAGAGATACTTCTGCAATCAACTAGAACTATTCTTGCTTAGAACTTGAGCTAATCACACGAGTTACACACTATTCCTTCACCTCTTAACCAAAGAATCACTCACCTCTCTCACCAAGAAGATAACTCTCTCTAGTTTTGTTTTTTCTCCCTCCCTTTTCAATAACTCAATAACTACACTCTTCAACTCTTATACATTTGCGCTGTTACAACGGCCATACTCTTACACTTTGAGAGTCATAATAGATGCTTACTGCTTCTTTCTTGAAATCGAGTTCACTCATCAAGTTCTTGAGCCTAACTGCTTCCTTTGATGCATTTATGGGTGAAATATACTTTGTTTCTGTAGTTAAAAGAGCCACCACCTTCTATAAAATGGATCTCCAACTGATCAAGTTTCCTCATAGAGTAAACACCGTTCCTGAGATTGATCTCCTCTTGTCCAAGTCATCTGCAAAGTCTAAATCATAATATCCTTTGATTACAAACTCTCATTCTACTTATAGCGTAACTTTCTCTTTAAAGGCTCTTTTAGATATATGAATATCCACTTTACTGTTAACCAATGCTCCTTTATAGGATTGCTCATGTATATGCAGACTAAACTAATATGATAAGCTAAGTCTAGTCTTGTTCCAATCATTGAGTACATCAAGCTTCCTCAAAACTTTGATATGGGATACTCTTCATGAAATCTTATGTAGCCTTGAGCTTTAAATGTATACCTATTAGAGTTGCAACTTGCTTACACTAATCCATTATGAAATTACCTAGTATCTTATGAAGATACCCTTCTTGAGAAATCGTGAGAGTCCCTTTCTTCTTGTCCCTTGCAATTTCCATACCTAGTAGCTTTTTTGCATCTCCCAAATCCTTCATGTCAAATTCTAAATTAAGGAGAATCTTTAGTGCACTTATACATTACTTGTCTTTTGATGCAATAAGAATTTCATCTACATAGAGTAGTAGATAAAAATAATCATTATTATCTAGCTTCTTGTAATATATGCATATGTCTTGTTCACTTCTTGAGTAACCATTTGTTTCCATAAACTCACTAAACCTTATATTCTACTATATTGAGCTCTTTTGAGACCATAGAGTGACCTCTTTAGAAAACACTTTGTAAGGGAACCTTTTATCCACATATCCTTCATGTTGTTCCATGTAGATAGTTTCATCCAAGAATCCATGTAAAAATATCGTCTGTACATCCAACTACTGCAATTCCATATCTAAGTGAACCACCATTTATAAAATTAATCTTACTGAGACATGCTTGACTACTGGTGAGAATATTTATTGATAGTTTATACCTTCTTTTTGAGAAAATCCCTTTGCAACTAATCTGGCCTTGAATCTTGGACCTTCAACACATGAGATACTTACTTTCCTCTTGAATACCCACTTGAATCCAATAGGTTTACGATTGTTTATTCTATCCACAAGTATCCATGTTTTGTTCATCATCAATGACTTCCTTTCTTCATCAGCTGCTTCCTTCCATTTGTCACTGATGGGATCTTGTAGAGCTTCTTGGTTATATGATGCCTCCATCTTTAGTTAAGAGATAAGAGTAACCTACAATATTTTCATCATCCTCATGCACATCATAATCATCGAACCTTTTATGCAGTCTTGTTTCACTTTTATTGTGGTCTCTGGCTAGTTGATAATCCTCCAAGTCTGCTGTCTTAATCGTGTATGACAGGTTCATCTTCAAATTCATTTTCAGCTTGTTCTCTAATATCTCCACCGTGATCTTGTACCTCTTCTGACGTATTAGTCTTTGTAAGATCAATTCTAGAAAGCTCAATAGTAATCACAAAATCATTTGAATTTTGTACTTGTGCGTTCATCTGTTTGAACACGATATATTCTCTGAACACCACATTGCTGCTGATAATGCACTTCTTTTCTTCTAAAAGCCAGATTTTGAAATCTTCCACCCCTTTATGATATCCAATAAACACTCCTTTGTTAGCTCTTGGTTGCAGTTTACCCTTATATGAATGCATAAATGCCATGCAACCAAATCTTCTAAGCCTTGAAAAGTTTGAATTGCTGATGTCCACAATTCTTCCGGGATATGGAAGTTAATAGCTGAAGGTGGAGTTCTATTTATTAGATATACTGAAGTTGCAATTGTCTTTGTCGAAAATGCTTGACCTATACCACTTTTACTGAGAATGCTTCTTACTTTCTTCATTATTTTTCTGTTGAGTCTCTCAGCTATACCATTTTTTGTTGTGGGGGGGGGGGGTATAAACCACTATTTTATGCCTCACTATGACTTCTTCTTTGTAGTGATTGTCAAAACGTGTGTTACAAAACTTAACCATCTTCTTCCATTCAATAAATTTATCAAATGCTTCATCTTTTGTTTTGAGAAAGAATAACCACACTTTTCTGGACTAGTCATCCGTGAATGAGATGAAGTACTGACATCTCCCTATGCTGTAAGGAACATTTGGTGATCCCCAAAGATCAGAATGAACATAATCTAGTTTGTTCTTGGTCACATGTTGAACTCTTTCAAAACTTACTCTATGTGTTTTCCCTTTTACACATTCTTCACAAAATTTAATCTCTGATACTTTTTCCTAGCCAAACTATCCTTTCTTAGACATAGTATCTAAGCTCTTTTGTCCCACATGTCCCATGTGGCTATGCCATAGTTGTGTTTTATCTGAAACATTAGCTCCCTTTACGCTGTCTTCAGCCGTTGCATAGGTTGATGACACCTTGGCCGAGTCTTCGAGAATGCTAAGATTGTCCTTACTTTTCCTTTTACCTTTGCAGATCATTGTGCAACCCATTATTACCTTTAGAATCTCATTCTCACTTTTGAACTCACAACCTTTATTTTATGAGGTCCCAAGGGATATTAGATTCCTTTATATCTCAGACACGTATTTTACTTCATATAAAACAAAAGTTGTATTAACTTGATTCTAAAACCTTACAGATCCAATACCTTTAACTGCTGAAGAGTTATTGGCCATTCACAAATTACCTGATTATACCTCTTTAAACTCAAAGAATACATCCTTTCTCGATGTCATGTGGAATGAACAAGTTGTGTCTACGACTCATTTCATTGTCATATCCTCTCTGTGAAAGATTTACCTCTGATGCAATCAATCCCACTAAGTCTTGAGAATCATCCTTGACATGTGAAGGTTCACCTTTATCCTGTTGTTGACCTTTATTCTTGTTTTTTTGTCTAACCATTTGTAACATTGTTTTTTGAAGTGACCTTCCTTACCACAAATCCAACAAACCTCCTTACCACATTCTCTTGACTTAGAACATGACTTAAACTTCCCTTTACCTTTTGTTTCTATGATATTCATGTTCTCAGACCTGCCTCTTGATAGTAGGATTTTAGTCCTATGAAGGGCTATCAATCAACCCACGTTGTAGTATGGGCTTTTACGTCAATCCATAATGGGAAAGTACTAAGCAGTGAGAGTATGTTGGATGCTTAAAAGTCAAGCTGATATTAAAAAGGGTTTGGGTGCTAAGGGTCCTAGGTGAAACGAAAGTAAAAATGCATAAAACAGAGAAATGCTTCAAACACTTTGGATGCAAAACAGAGCAAATGCAAGAAAGGTAAAAACGTGCAATCAAGGGTAAGGTTGTTCCTGAGGACAAAGGGTAACTGACTTGGGTATCCATCCTGGGTTACCTAGACACCTAACATACCTGAAACAATGAGCTGACCCCTAGGCAGTAGCTCAACTAACAATCAATTCCAATGTCTTGGCAACCAATCTCAAGCAAGATAATCATAGAATCAACTGTCGTCATAGACGATGACTACCTAGCAGGCATTAACATCTACTACCCTTGCTAACTCGTTTACCACGACTATTCACAGAGAAGGGGAAACGAGTCTCTGCAACCCCCTCGGTATGGTCACATGCAAATACTCACCTCTCGGTGTTGCAGGGCCTAACGGTGGGCCTCCATCCCTGTCGGGTAAGAGTGCAGTCAGCATTAGGCTGAGAGGGTCCATAAGGGATCTAACAACAAACAACTTAGGTACCTAAGCGAACTCAGAAAATCAACCCTTGTCTACCCCCATCCTCAGGAACTTGGTGACTACTCACTACTCATGGGAGTAAAAGCAGAAGAAACATGAACTGAAAATACAAACTTAAACATGAAGATCTAAGGAAAAACAGTAAGAACACAAGCCCAGAAATGAAGAACAGAAACGAAAATGCAAACTTAAAACAAAACCTTAAAACCTAAAACGAAAATAAAGATGCAAAAACTAAAGAGCAATCTAAAGCTAAGCAAGGAAATGAAAGAAAAGCAGTAGATTAACTTAAAACTTAAAAGAAATCTGGTTTTTACACCAAGAACATGAAGAACAACAAAAGAAAATAAAACGTAAGACTAAAACCTAAAAAATGGAAAAGAAAAACTAAGCTTGTGCAAATGGTGGCGAATTAGGGCTTTTATAGTGTTCAGAGAAAAGCCCTAATTCGCACTACAGAAAAAACGCTAATCNTCGGGTGGTTGGGTGCAAGATCGATCTGGACTAAGGGGTGCTTGCTTGGGATCGATCCAGCTTCGTTGTGTCCAAACTTCTGCTAAGGTTGGGATTGATCCCAGCGTTGAATACCTAAGATCGATCCCGAGACAAGTGAGATTGATCTCATGAGCATTCCACTTGGTCTTGCTTTGTCTTTGTGCACTTACTCGGCTTTGTTCGAGACTTTACCAGAAACGTTGGAACTAAGACTGCGGAGTCGAATTGTTGCGTTGCAGAGCTGCTTGGGATCGATCCAGGTTCGTTGCAGGACTGCCTGGGATCGATCCCAAGACTGCTGAGTGGGATCGATCTCGTTTCGCTGCTGAGTTGCCCTGGGATCGATCCTGCATTGTGTTGGGATCGATCCTGCAGCTGCTTGGAGGTAAGTCTAGTCCATTCCACAGTTGAGTGCTGAGTGCTAAGTCCATTCCAACGTCAAGTGTTGTGTTTCCAGAATTTCTCAAATCCTTCCCAAAAATACCTGAAAGTCCTGAAAAACCTCCAAAATGCGTGCATGTGCTAATTCTAATGCAAAAATCCTAAAAACACTAAAGTTAGTGAAATCAACTATAAATATGATGTATGCACGGTTTTAGACCTCAGAATCGATGCTAATTGATAAGTAAAAACCGTAAAAATTCAGAGTCATCACCTCTGCCAAGATATGCTTATGATGATCCTTTTGTGCATGAACTCGTTTTTAATACATTTTCTTTAGACTTGGCAGATGATGTAACATCTTCAAACTTGATAACCTCTTTGTCGTACATCAATGCTTCCTTTATTTGGTCAAATATCAAGGGTAAAGAGTTTAACAAGATGATTTCCTGTACTTCTTCTGGTACCTTAATGCTTAAGTGACTCAACTCTCCTATTAGCCTAAGAAAATCATCTATGTTTTCATTTATTTTGCGAGAGTCTTGCATCTTGAAAGAATACAATTGTAATGGTGATTGTACTCTATTAGGAAAAGATTTTGACATAGATAATCTTTCAAAAGTTGACCAAGTCTCTGCTGATGTTGTGAACTTTTCTATTTTCCATAGAATATGATCTCCAACATTCAACAAAATTAGATTCATTGCTTTCTCACATCGCTCTGGTCTTTTAGTTTTCTCATTAGCCTTCTTCTTTCTTCTTTCTGGATCTTCATCTTGTCCTTGTGTAGTTTATGAATCCTTTTCTTGGATCTTTTTTCATAATATCTTTCAGTCCTAAGACGCTCAAGTGTGCAAACATCCTTCGCTTTCAAAGAGAGAAATCGTTTGTTCCATCAAAACTATCAACATCTAAGCGTGCACATAACATCTTGAGATGAAGACGATGCATTTTTCTTGAGTCTTCGATTTGAACCATGGAGCTCTGATACTAATTTGTACGGATTTAACCTGATTTGAACTCAGATTTGATCTATACTTGTGTATAATTGAATCCTAAAATGCTTAACTGAAAGATTGACATGGTGTTTTTATGAGTTCGGAATTGCTCCCAATGCCTCGCCGGAGATACTTGTGGAATCCACTAGAAATGTTCTTGCTCAGAACTTGAGCTAATCACCTCAGTTACACTCTTTCTTCACCGAAAAACCCCTTAAACCTACGAATCACTCACCTCTCTCACCAGAAGATGACTCTCTCTCGAGTTATGTTTTTCTTTCTCCCCTCTATAACTTAATAACGACACTCTTCAACTATTATACATTTGAGCTGTTACAATAGCCAAAACTAATTCACATAATATTTATATGTTACTAACTTAATTAAGCTTTTATCCTAGATAGAGTGTGTAACTCATTAGAACTACAATTACAAATAGTGTGATATATTGCTGACTTAATTGAAAGCGTAAGGGAGTAAAGAGTCTTTTCAAGCATTGGATGAGCAAAGGAAAATTAGAAGAGTATTGAGAAAAAAATAAAGAGATAGAAGAAAAAGGAAAAAATGAGAAAAGGAAACATGATTTAAAAAGGAAAAAGATCATGGAACGAGATCAATGGTTCGTGGAATGAAGTTCTAGGTTTTAGGTTTAATATATATATGAGGCACAAGGCATAAAACAATTAGTTCTTTTGGCCGTATATTTTTAGAGAGTTATAAGTCTGTGAGGACTTGTGTGTGAGGCTGTTTAAGTGTAAGAACAATGTATCGGAGAGAGATTGAGAGAAAACAAACTTAGTGTAAAAGAATAGAAGTTGTATTGTGTTTTTGTCTTAATAAGAGAAAAAGTTTTAAGAGTTCTTTTTGTATAGCTTAATTATACTCTTTCAATTGGTATAAGAGCATGAATCTATCAAGAAACCAAGGTTTCTAGTTAAACATGTAAAGATCCTGGAGGATGGACAATTTACAGAAATCCACTACACGGAGTGTTGTACTAGGTCCAGATAATTTCGGTTGGTGGAAGGTCCAGATAGCAATCTACTACACGGAGTGTTGTCTTAATTTGTGGCTGCGGCCATCCTTCTTCAACAATGGTCCAAGCATCTTGGAACTGAACTGTGATAATCAAAAACTTCAAGAAAAGGTGAAAATTCTTCAAGCAGCCTTAGAAGAAAAAGAAAAGAAGAACTTATTGCTAGAATCTTGCCTGAGAGAACAGCTAAGGAACATAAAGATGTTAACCAAGGGCACAAAAGATCTTGACAAAGTGCTGAAAATGGGCAGAGATAGTGACATAAGTTATGGATTAGGCTATCAAGGACACACTCAGGGGTCTACTACTTTTGTCAAATCTTCGGTCAATCATGCATCTGAACTTGTGAAGTCACACCAAGCTGATAAAAGGACAATCAACAGAAGACAACATAACCAGAACTGGCAGGCTGGAAATCAAAGGTATTATTAGACAAGGCAGATCAGAGATCAATTGTGTTTCTACTGTAGAAAACCTGGACATTGCAAGGCTCAATGTTATTGCTGGCATGCCCGGCTGTATCAAATTAGATGACACAGAGACTACTATCCTGATAAGGGATGTGACAATAGAGCTTGGGTTAGAGAAGGATCTCTTGTATTGTTTCTCAGCAAGAACTAAAGCATTCACAAAAGCTAAAGCTGATTATCCAACAGTAGAGTTAACCTGCTTGAGTGTTCAAACAGAGATGGTACTTATGTAAGAAAACGAACGACAATCAGAAGTAGCTATGAAAGGTTCTGACATAACTGAGTGGTAAGCGGGTGTTCCAGGCATATGACAGGCACTAAAGAAGAGTTGTCTAATTATGAGGAAATACATAATGATAAGGTAACTTTTGGAGGAGGAGCCAAAAGCAAGATCAAGGGAAAAGGTGAGACCAGCGGATTGAGTAAACCAGCACTTCAAAATGTGTAATTTGTTAAAGGTCTGACTGTTAATCTGATTAGCATAAGTCAACTATGTGATGAAGGTTTGGCTGTTACCTTCAAAAAAACAGACTGTCAAGCAGTAGATGGAGCTGGTCGAGTTGTGTTAAGAGGAATCAGGGCAGGAAATAACTGCTATATGTGGCAACAACACCACAGATGCCTCACAGCCATGGCAACGAGCCAACTGGAGTTGTGGCATAGGAAACTGGGACATATCAATGTCAGCACACTCAGAAACCTTGACAGTCAAGAACTTGTCAGATGGATTCCCAAGTTAAAAGCTGATGATATGTTTGTATGTGGACCATGCGCAAATGGAAAATAAGTTAAGGCGCATCACAAGGTAACGCAAGACATACAGTCAAAGAAAGCCTTAGACTTGTTGCACATGGATCTCATGGGACCAATTCAAGTAGAGAGCCTGTCTGGGAAAATGTACATTCTAGTAATTGTGGATGATTTTACTAGATTCAAATGGGTGAGGTTTTTACGTGAAAAATCGGAGGCTGTAGACAGCTTCAAGATCTTGGGATTTCAACTCAAGAACGAGAAATGGGGAATTAGGTATATTCAGAGTGACCATGGAGGAGAGTTTCAGAATGAAATATTCGATAGGCTGTGTAAAACACAAGGAATACAACATCAGTACTCAGTACCAAGAACACCACAACATAATGGAGTGGTTGAGAGAAAGAATCAAACATTACAGGAAATGGCACGTGATATGTTGCATGCAAATCAAGTAGCCAAAAATTTCTGGGCTGAAGCTGTCAACATTGCTTGTTACATCATAAACATAGTGTATGTCAGGAAAGGAACCTCTATGACCCCATACGAGATGTGGAAAGGAAAAATTCCAAGTGTAAGTTATTTCCATGTATTTGGTTATGTATGTTACATTCTGAATGACAAAGACCAACTCGGGAAGTTTGATGCAAAGAGCGATGAAGGCATGTTTCTCGGTTACTCAACCAGTATCACTACATATCGAGTCTTCAATAAACGGTCCAAGACAGTAATAGAGACACTAAATGTTGTGTTTGATGATGCAAGATATCAACCAGAAGGGTTGATTTTGAACCTTATCCAGTTGTTTGATGATCAACCAATGGAGTATCAGAAGAACACAAGTGTGACTGATGAATCTGAATTAGATACGGACACAGAGGTTCAGACACGTGTTCACAAGAATCACTCAGAAAAAGATGTAAGTAGTGCTGTGCATGGAACCAGGGTTACAAGGAAGAAGATGATAAACTTAAAAGAGATGGTTCAGTTTGCCTGTTTTATATCGATGGTTGAGCCTAAAAACCATCAGGAAGCCCTCGTGATGAATATTGGATATTATCCATGCAGGAGGAACTAGAACAGTTTGATTATAGCAGAGTGTGGAGCTTAACTCCTCGACCAGAAAGAGTGAACGTTGTTGGCACAAAATGGATTTTCAAGAATAAAATCGATGAGACTGGAAATGTTGTGAGGAAAAAGGCACGTCTGGTTGCTCAAGGTTACTCACAAGTTGAAGGAGTTGAATTTGATAAGACATTTTCACCCGTGGCACGTCTGGAATCAATCAGGTTGTTGCTAGGCATGGCATGTCATCTTAAGTTTAAACTATACCAGATGGATGTCAAAGTGCCTTCTTAAAATGAGTACTTCAAGAGGAAGTATATGTGGAGCAACCAAAAGGATTTGAACATCCATATTATCCGAATCATGTGTTAAAGTTAAGAAAAGCACTAAATGGGTTAAAACAAGCACCTAGGGCATGGTATAAAAGGTTGACTGTCTGTCTGCTTGAGCAGGGATACACAAGAGGAAGTGTGAATAAAACATTGTTCATCTATTCAAAGAATGGCGACTTGATCGTAGTATAAATCTATGTTGATGACATCGTGTTTGGAGCAACAAACAAAGCACTAGTGGACAAATTTATTCAACACATGACTCAAGAGTTTGAGATGAGTATGGTTGGTGGGTTGACTTACTTTCTTGGATTACATGTTAAACTGACAGATGAAGGGATCTACTTGAGTCAAAGCACCTATGCTAAGAAGCTGATTACACGCTTTAGACTGGATTCATGTAAAACAAGCCAGGACTCCCATGAGCACAACCTACAAACTGTCTCGAGATGATGAAGGAAAGATGTGGATCAGAAACTCTATAGAAGTATGATTGGGAGTCTGTTGTATCTTACAGCTAATCGACCATACATATGTTTTAGTGTAGGTTTCTATGAAAGGTATCAAGCAAAACCGGAAGTGTCACATCTACATGCAGTTTAACGAATTATCTAGTACATCAAGGGATCGGCCGATCTGGGCATCTATTATACAAAGGACACCAACAGAAATTTAGCTGGATATTGTGATGCTGATTGGGCAGGAAGTTTGGATGACAGACGAAGCACAAGTGGTGGATGCTTCTTTTTGGGGAATAATCTGATAGCTTGGCAAAGCAAGAAATAGAACTATGTTTCTCTATCCATAGCTGGGCTGAGTATATTGCAATGGGCAGTTGTTGTACCCAATTGATATGGATGAAGCAGATGGTTAGTGATTATGGGATTCAGACAGACTCGATGCTTGTTCACTGTGACAATCAGAGTGCAATCAACATAGCCAAGAATCCAGTTCAACACTCAAGGACCAAACACATTGACATCATACATCATTTCATTCGTGAGTTAATTGAGGATAAGCTTATTGTCATTGAGCATGTGGGAAAAGAGTATCAACTTGCAAATATGTTTACAAAACCCTTGGATTTTAATCAATTCATTAATCTTCGCAAGGCTATAGAAGTTTGTGAACTTTGATGGGCTGAGAATATAGGTGAGATAGATGGTCATGTTGGACAGTCAGTACAACAGGAAGATTATGCCAGCATATCTTAGTGGCTGAAAAAGAGCTACCTATCATGTCATCTATAAACCAGCCAGTACTAGTATGGTGTATAAGCAAGGAGGTTGTTGAATCAAGACTTAACAAATAGGTTTAAATCTTTGATCTTGTGGGTAAAAGCTAGGAAGAATTTCATCTCTCTTTAAGGAATAATTACATGGGTATTTATAGTGAAATACATGTTTAAAACCCTAATTACATTGATTAACCCTAATGGGCCTCGAGCTGGAAGGCCCAGCTCGTCAGATCGGTCCACCTAGGTCTTGTTCTTCTAAGCCTTTTTCTCCTCTTGATGTCGGCGTCCAGCTGGGCCTTTAGTCGAAATGGGCTTTTTGGGTAGGTGCTACACCTGGTATCAACAGTTAGTTCCCCCCAGGTCATCGATGAGTTCGTGAATCGGCGATTGATCTTCAAAAATAAAAGTTCATTTCGACTGAAGTAAATTAAATGCTCTCGTAGGCTTTATTGAATCGTTTATGTAGGGGAAGCTAGAAGGTCACACCTTTATATATTCCCACGCGCAATCATTAGGCGCCTCGGTAACCATCATTTTCCCATAGTATAAATATCCCCTCATTTCTTCATTCTAAAACTCCACATTTCAGAATTTCCTTGCAGGTAGAATCGCTCCCCCTTCTCTCTTCTTTCTATCTCTAGAATTTTCAGCTCTGCGGTTAACTCGAATAGCTTGGTGATTTGCCTCTCGTAAATTATGTCCACTTCCGCATGAACGTTGCCAAATCCTCAGCCTCTCGTGACGACCTGCGTGTCGCCGAGATGGAGGTAGCTCTTGAAGAACGAGCTCCCCAAGGCAATTGGGCTTCCCCAGATGACGAACTGACATGTCTCGCACCTACAAAATGTTCGGAGAAATCAATTCGAGCCCTCGTCCGAGATTATACTTCCTTAAATGGGATTCCGATTGTAATTCCCGAACTGCATCAACGACCCTGGGATTTTCCCCAGGATTACGTGTGTTTGTACGAATCCTTGTTCAGAAGGTGCCACCTCTGGTTGCCCTTGCCTAAGTTGCTGGTTTCGTACTGCGCGAGATGAAAGATTGCAATTTCACAACTATCCACTCCTTTGATGAGGCAAATGATAGCCCTGATGGCTCATGCCCACGAGTTTAACGTGGAGCTCGACTTTAGAAATCTGGAGAACATGTCGTCAATCAACCCGATTGTGCAGAAGGGAACGAAGTTGAACACCGGCTTCGTGTATATCAACTTCAAGACCCAGTACAAGCTGATAACCATAGGTGCAGGAGATAAGATCCATGCCTGGAAAGCAAAATACTTCTTCCTGAAGTCGTCCCAGAATCTGTTGGTGATGTAGGAAGAATCCGGAAAAGGAAATGGGCAGAAATCTTTGGTAGATACCACCTCGGACCACCGAGCTGAAACATGTGAAATTTTAAATGTTCTTAACTCGGCTTTTATTTTTTCCTGCAGATCTGCATTACAACATTGGTCCTTTTCCAGGTAACTTTCTGGAAGATTGTGAAAGATTCTGAGAAGCAGGAGCCTATCACATTACTCAATTCACCCGTGCATGTATCGAACAGAGCATTCCGTTCATCAACGCTGGTAAGGGTATTCAGCAATTTACCATTCTAGCAGCACGTTGATTCGCCTAACTGTGACTTAACTCCTTGTGCAGCTAGCTGGGATCTCAACATTTGTTCTGTTAAAAAAGCTAAGAAGATGGGTCGCCCACCACCAATAACAAATTACAAATTGAACCTTGAGACGTCAGCCTCGAGTTCGAAGAGGAGACTTGACCAGACGTCTGCCTCTGCAGGTAGCGGAGATTCCTGTCCTCCTCTGGTTCGTAGGAAGAGGCGTCGATCCCACTGGGATCAAAATTCCCGGGAGGTGCTTGTAATCGATGGGGCTGCCGAGCCGAATCCAGCTGCTGTTCTTGCTGAGGAACAAGGTTCGAGAGAAGAAGTCCCTGCTGGGGGACAGACAGTGAATGAAGGTGTTTCTACTGGGGAACATCAACAAGAAGAAGATATTGCAGAGGGATAGCTGGAAGTTCCTTTTTCGAAGTGCATACCGCCGACCTGTCTATTGCACCGCCTGCTCCCCCTAGTGGAACCTCAACAACCTCCCAGATCTTGGGAGAGATGACCAGGGACGTGGAGTCCTTGGATCCTAGTTTAGAGACATTTGCTCAATAACACCCGAGCCTTCTTAGGGCAGATGGTGATGATGAGGATGAAGCAGGTGGTGGTGATGATGGAGTAGGTGGTGATGATGAAGAGCACATGATGTCTATGCATTTTAGTGGTTTTTAGAAGCCATTTACTGTTATTTTAAGAGCATTTAGATGTTAATATGTTGCATTCCTAGGAAGTTTTTAGTAAATTAGCATTTTTA
>OVBE01010729.1:0-14747 GCA_900406425.1 Iberis pinnata
ATAATATGTTAATTGTGAATTTATTGTTTATATATATATATATATATAAAAAAAAAAAGGTTAACTTGTTATATTCTTCAATCAATAGTGACACTAGACCACAAGTAGAGTTTTCTTGTTTTTGTCCAAACGAAATAATCAGATAAATCATTATTATATTTATAACTTTCTTTGACATATAACTTACAGAAATATGACATTTTTTTGGTGTTTTGGGTTAAAACCAAAACCACAACTTGTGGAAAATCGGAGGCACAAAAAAGACTATGGTCAGGATCATGCACCATCATCTTCTGGTTCCTCTCACTTTCTCTAATTTATTTTATTTTCTTACATTAATTTACTGAAATTCATTTAACTAATATGAGATTGGCCATGAGTTTTGGTGTTGTGTAATATATATGGACTAGATGATATCTCGTGCTATGCGCGTAAATATGTTATAAAATATAAATTAACATAAAAAATTTTAAACAATGATTATATAATTTTGTGTTGTGTACATATTATGTATAAAAGTTTTACACAACATTTTCAACGTACTATGACTTAAATTTTTATGTATTATTATATAGTTTTCTAAACAATGATTATATAATTTGTCGACTATATTTATATAAATAAGAAATACTATGCGCGGAAATATGTTATAAAATATAAAATATAACTTATATTTTTATGTATTATTATATAACTTTTTAAAAAATAATTATAGATTTTTTCAACTATATTTATATAAGTAAGAAGTAAAAATGTGATGATTGTGTAGAAAATATCTAATTATATAACGTAACAAATATATATTTTTTTCTTTTTTATGTAGTATATATAGATATGTTAAATTATATGTTAGATTGGTTTATTAATTTTTATACACATATTTAATAATATAACATTTATAATCATATTTCAAATTTAATATAAATATTTTTATATTATTTAAATATTAACAAATTTTAAATTATTTATTTAAAATTTTATTATGTTATATATTATATTTTTAGTCTTAGAACATATATTTTCTCATAAATTAATCTAAAAATAAATTTTTTAAAGTAAAATAAAATTAAAATGAATTTCCTAAATAAAAGGAGAAAAAATCTTGGTATATATTTTTAATTTAGATAATGTGTTAATATTTAAATTACTAATGGCATATCATGTAATTTACGACAAATTTAATGTTTCTTTTAAAAAAGTCTTCCCTTTTAATATATAGGAGATATAAATCTCTTCAAAAATATTATATATTTGGTTGATTAAGTCTCTTATTTCCACTTGTTGCAATATCATGAAGTGATCTAGTCTCTCATTGAGCATTTTTATCCTTTGTAGTCAATCCAACAAGAGTCTTGTCAAGTATTTCAGAAACAATTCTAGATTCTGAGGATCAACCCCGATTTTTCCCTAAAGATTGTCAAGTTTTCAGACTCCTAGATCTGGCCACAGCGACAAACAACTTCGCGACAGAGTCTTTGATTGGCCGAGGTGGATTTGGTGATGTATACAAAGGACATATACAACATATTGGAAAGGTAAAAATTCTAATTAAACAATGAATAACAAATTTATGGGATTTATCTTATGTTGTGAAACTGGTTTTGTTGTTGTTGTTGTTGGTGAAAGTTCAAGGATGTGGCTATTAAAAAGCTTGACCTAAGTAGGTCTCAAGGAGAAAAGGAATTTCTCGTTGAACTTCTAATGCTTTCGATCTTGCAACACGAAAACCTCGTGAAGTTGTTTGGTTATTGCATTGATAATGGCGAAAGGATTCTGATCTATGAATATATGCCATTGGGATCTTTAGAAGATCGTCTTCATAGTAACAAACTGACATGAATATTTCATTATATATTAAATTTCAAAATTATTTTTATCTTTATTTTATTGTTTTTTGTTGTAATTTGTCAGATGTGAAACATGGTGAAAAGGGTTTAGAATGGAAGACAAGGATGCAAATAGCTTTAGGAGTGGCCAAAGGGTTAGTTCATCTTCACGATGGATTAGAACGTTCAGTGATCTTCAGAGATATGAAAACTGCAAACATATTGTTAGACCATGACTATAAACCGAAGCTCTCAGATTTTGGATTTGCTAAGCTTGGTCCCATGCCTGGTAAGACTCATGTCAGCACTAGAGTTATGGGAACCCATGGTTATTGCGCACCGGATTATGCCTTCACTGGAAAATTGACGATGAAGTCTGATATATATAGCTTTGGAGTTGTGATGTTGGAGCTTATCACTGGTCGTAAAGCTATCTCAGACTCACACACTGGTTCAAACCGTGTACTTGTGAGTTGGGTAATGCTCTTATGAAACTGACTTTTGCTTATAAAAAAGGATTACTTTTTACAATAATTAACCCTTTGAATGATTATGACAGGCATTACCATACTGTAAAAACAATATAGAGCAGATTGTGGATCCCAAGTTAATAGGAGGATGTATTTTGAGGGACATTGTAACATTGAAAATGGCGGCTAATGTGGCAGTTAGATGTCTGAGAGAAGATGCAAAAGATAGGCCAAAAATAGCTGAAGTAGTAGCCGTTCTAGATGTAATCGTTAAGAGAATAGAGAGGAAGGAAGGGAAAATGATCATGGTTGGATCTTCTTCCTCCATTCTAGAAAGAGATCTTGAAAGAGAGAAATCAATGATTGAAGCTAAGTCTTGGGCTCTCTCACAGAGGCAAAACCTACCATCGCCCACTCCTTAAAAATCGTTTCTTTGTGCATTAACTATGCAAATCTTTATTTTTTTTCTTAAAGTTTATCGTTTGCATTTCCCCCCCCCCCCCCCCCCCCCCCNAAATATATCATGAGTCTTTTTATGCTTATGTTGGACATTAATGATTTATGTTGGGGTGAATATAAAGTAATATATGTTTAGTATTTTTGTTCTAATTTGGTGCTTATTTTTATATTTTAGTTTATCTTTTTATAAAACTAGTATCAAACTAAAATATATATGAATATGAAGTGATGTAGTTTTTATGAATGATTAACTAATTTAGTTTTTCCTCTCTTAATTTTGCAAAGGCAGTTCAAATATATCTCAACCATTGACTAAAAGTCCAGAACCGTTATATAATGTTTGTTGTAGTAAGTTATTAAATTTAGATTTCCTAATTAATTTTACATAACTCTCATATATACTTTGATTTACATTTTAAGGATTTGAGGTTTAGAATTTTCTATTATATATATTTTTTGGTAAGCACAAGGAGTCTAAAAACTTCTTGGAGCCTAAAATCTCCTTGGAGTTTAAAAGACTCCTAGTAAGATTTATTAATAAATAAAGAATGAATCCAAAACATATCAATCAGCCTTGCGAATCCAAATTAAAAATATCCGAATAAAACGATAAGACACTACCAGGAGGAATATCACAAATGTGAAAACCCATCAGAAGTGAATAAACAAAACTAGGTAAACCATCTGCCATGTTATTTACCTCCATCTACACATGAATAACTCTTACCGTTCAGTATATTGTTAGTTACTCGAACTTGATATGTTAGTCTTTGATTAAGGTTTATGTGTAAACAACGTTTAAATTTAAATGTTTGTGTTTGTAGATGATTAGGTGTAGACTATTTTTAGGTTTGAGATTTAAAGTTTAATGTTTACAAAAATCTATAAGATTATGAGTTTATGTTGTGTTTCTTTTTCACCATTCATGGTCTAATTTTTCTCTACTAAATGATTGATATGGATATCATATTGTATATTAATCGGTAAACATTCACATTAATCCTTACCTAGAGTTTAACAGTATTTTATTTAATACCTCATTAATGGATGTCTGTTGTGGATGGTTTATTGTTCAATAATCGATTTTTATACTCCTCACCTTGACTAAGTTTAATGTAAATGTTAGTAAGTTTTTATAAATTTATAGAAGTTTCCAAAAATAAAAAGGTTTATCAAGTGTAATCAGTGTTTACAATATCTAGGTTATTAATATGATTAATATTGGTGTTTTGTTAGATTATTAGGTTCAAACTATATAAATTTATGAAATTTAAGATATAGTTTATTTTTTAGGATTTTCACACAGTATTTCATCAATACGATAAAATTATGTTGCTATCATAACAAGTTTTGATGTCATACTGTTTACATTTTTCATATTATACATTTCGTACATTAATTGACTTTAAGTCATTAGTGTTTGACTAGGGTTTAGTATTTTTAGGGATGTCAACCTGGAATACCGTGATGCAGAGTTGAGCATAAGATTTTAAGTTCATTAAAACGATGGTCATGTATATCATTCCATTAACTATTAGAGCATGTGAGGAAGAAAACAATAGAAAACAATAATCTTCATGGAAGTTTCAATAATATCTCCTAAAAATTTATTTACAAACAAGAAGTATGAAGAAAAGCTATGGAGGCTAAAATTTCTTCAATAGAAGATAGTAATGCATGGGAGTTGATTGAGTTACTTGAAGAAGTCAAAGTGAATGAGGTATAGTGGGTGTACAAGACAAGTTTTATTTAGAAATGTGAAGTAGACAATTTTATAGCAACATTGGTGGCACAAGGATATCATCAAAAATATGAAGTAGATTTTCAAGAAGTCTTTGTCCCCAATAGCAAGCTGAGATATAACTAGTTGCGTTCTTGCACTATATGTGAAAAACGATTTTCTACATAATGATGTCTATGTTGAACAGCCTAGGGATTTAAAATAGAAAGCGACTCCAACAAAGTTTACAGGTGAATAAGGCACTATGTGGGTTAAGGCAGACTCCAAGAATTTGGTACAGTCGGATTGAAAGTTATTTCTTGTAGATTGGCCTTGATAATTCTATTGTAAGCGTATATTCTTTGTGAAAAGAAAAGTTAGAGAAATATTTATGATAAGTCTCTACGTTGATGATTTTTTTTACACAAAAAGTTCAATTGCTATGCTCGAAGGGTTCAAGAAGTTGATGATGAGTGAGTTTTCAATGACGGCTTTGAGAAGAATGAAATTTTTCTTTGGTGTTTAAGTGACTCAAGAAAAATATGGAATATTCATTAATCAACAAACGTATGAAGATGAGAAAGTGCAATGGAGGATTGCAATATGGTGAATAATCCAATTGCGTCAGGGAAAAAACTAATCAAGGTAGGAGCTGGAGAAGAAGTAGATGGAACTAAATGAAAATAGCTATTGGGAGTTTAAGGTATTTTACTAGCTACTAGACCATCTTTAATCTTTAATGAATTTGGTTAGGAGGTTTATGGACAATCCAAATGAGCAACACATGTTAGCATAAAAACAATTATGAGATATGTGAAAGGAACTTTTTAGAGTTTTGAGAATTAGTTTAAGAAAGGAAAACAAAAGAAATTGGTAGGTTTCATGGACAATGATTATGTAAGTAATGTTGATGATAGGAAGAGTACACCAGACTATATGTTTATCCTTGTAAGTCGAGCAATATCATGGACATCAAAGAAGCAACCTATAGTAACATTATCTATGACTAAAGAAAAATTTGTGGCTATAACATTTGGTGTGTATCAAATGGTTTGGCTAAGGAACATTATCGAATAAATTGGATTTTGACTAGGAGAAAATATTCTCTAGTTCTTCACGAAAAAAGTAAACACATTCATGTGAAGTACTATTTTTTCTAGAGAGTTGGTGAATGAAGGGTCAAACATCTTGATTATTGTGCTACACTAGAATATTTGGTATATGTAATGTTGAAAGTTGTCAAGTGTGAAACGTTTGAGAGGATCCGAGAGAAGATGAGAGTGTATCGTAGCGAAAGAGTAAATGGAAAGAAGAAGTTCCAGTTTAAAGAGAGGAAATAAAGAATATTTGTAATGACGTCTTACTTAGTTTGAAAGTTTCCATCAAATCTCTTTAATGTTACGAGTTAGCTACAAAGTCAATGTTTCATTGTGTTTTAGTCTTTGTCTTCTTGACACACAACATACTCAAAAATCTCAAAAATAAATAATTCTTAGACAAAGATAAAATTCTTAGAAGGGTAACATCAAAATATTACCCTAAAAAGTAGTATTATTTTAATTAGTTTCCAAAAATTAAAGAAAACTATTGTATCTTATGACTTAATTAGAATTTATGAAGAAGAAATTGGTGAAACACACCACCGTTTTTGTTAACTCATGATTTATTTATATATATATATATTGCATTCCAATAAGAAACACCTTCTAAACCTAAGATTTAAATTTTCTTTCTCTTATCCTATTATCTAAGCCCTCAAATTATTAACCCTAACTAGTCTTGTTTTGACCGAAATATGTTTCCTTTGGATTTTTCTGATCAAGGTGTGCAACTAATTTTTCTTAATTTACGGTATGTGCTTTTTTCTTTATAAGTTCTGATGTCGCTGTGATCGACAATCACTGAAATTTTAATTTGTTAATCGTGTTTCTCTTGTTATATATAAGGGTTAACTTATTAGATTCATCAATCAATAATGATATTAAGCAATGAATAGAGTTTTTTATCTTGTGTCCAAACGAAATAATTGGATAAATCATTGTTATAATTATAACTTTCCTTAACACCTGACCAACAAATATGGTATTTCTTGGTGCTTTTGGTCAAACCGCCACTTGTGGAGAATCGGAGGCACAAACAAAACATTGATTAGAACCAAGCATCATCGTCTTCTAGTTCCTCTCACTTGCTCTACTTTATTATTATTATTTTACCTTAATTTACTGAATGTAATTAATTAACATGAGATTGACCATGAAGTATTGTTTATGTAGAATGTATCATCTTAATCCTTTTCGAGTTTAATGTACAATTCATCTCATAAATCAATTGTCCTTAGAAATAAAATAAGAATCACATCTTACAAATTGTAGTTTGAATATAGAAGGCGAAAAGAGTAGATTAAACTTGAATGTATCATGTATGCTAATTATAATTCATAAAACTGTGACATGAATTAAACTTAACTTAGATAATGATAAGACAAGTGTCAAACAACTTTACAAAATTTAACTATTTTTTCAATTTTTTTTTGTATCAGAAATGGAAATTGGGAACAATTAAATTTGTTAATAGTTATAATATGGAAAATGATAACACGATATAAATGTCAAATATGTTTATAAGAAACTAACTACAATATATACTTTTTATTAAAAGGAATATATCAAAATTTAAATTATGAAAACTTTTTAGAACACTAAGAGAATTTTCTTGAGTTATCTACTATCAAAAATTATCAACATAATTAAAATTAATTTTTTAATTTTAAATATGGCTTTCAAATACATATTATCTATAGCAAAACAAAACATGGGTTGTAATATAAATTTATCTATATAATCTTAATAATACAAATTATTAATTTTAAAATCATAATACATTATCCATTCCCGTGTATAACACGACATTTATCTAGTATATATATAAGTTGAATACTATTTTATTTTGGTAAGAAGAATTTTGTGTCTAACTACTATAAATAATTGGCAAGAATGATTTTGTCTCTGATTACTAGTTTATCCAAATGTTAGAGGAATTATATTTCTCTTTAAGGGGTAAGAATTTAACATATTTACAACTCAAAAATATTCTAAATGTCAATTTATATTTGGATATTGATGACCTTATATAAAATATAGATACATATAAAGAAGAGGAATCGATTGAACACAAGTCGGATGAATAATCTTTTGTATGTCCAACTCATGCTCAAGATTAATGAACAAAAGAAAAACATAAAAGGAGCAGATCATCTATATGTATATTATTGCTAATAATGCTACTTATGCTCAAGAGTGGCTTGTTGAAGGTGGTGATGGAGAAGAGGAATTTTTGAGAAAAGAATTCCGATCTAGAGTTATGCATGTATTCTTATGCTTACTCGTATATGTGGAACTTCTCTCTCATAAGGTTGTATTTTAGTTGGGAATTACATAAATCATTATATCCCAATAATTATGGATTCTCAATCCCTAAACATTTATCTTTAACCGAATGTAGATTTCAAACTCTACAATAGTATTAATTCATTTAGTATAACTAATTATTTATAAATTGTTCAACCTATCTTCTCTTTGTTAATACTATTTTTTTTAACTTCATGTCACTTGTAATATTTATAGAAAGCGCATGTAACTTCATCAACCAAAAGTAACTCAAATTAAATGTAATTGAATAAATTAAAGAACAGAAGTAAATATTTCTAGAAATTTTCTTAAGAAAGCAATACCAAAAATGGAGAAAAACCTCATACGAAGTATTATTTCTATCTAAATATCATGTTAATTCATTTTCAATATGCCTTATTCAATTCATCTCATAAATCAAAGGTCCTTAGAAATAAATAAAAATAAAATCTTACAAAATATAAGTTGAATATAGAATGTGATGAGATAAGTTTGAAGGTAATTTGAGAATCAAGTAAAAAATATATTCTATTTGAGTTTTAAGATAAGATAAGCTTAGGAGATTATCTAATATATTTTAGAAGTTATCTAGAATATATTTGGAGTTATCTAAACTTATATGAAATCAAATTAGGAATAGAAAATTGGTGACTATATAAGGAGATGTTGAGTTGTGCCATAACTTGATGATAGTTTATGAGTTTTGAGAGGTTAAAAGTTTTGAGAGATTTTATTAAATTTAATAAAGAAGAGTTATTTCTTTATATATAAGTCTTATCATCCGACAATTGGTATCAGAGCTTAAGGTGAAGCCTCGGCCAAAAAAGGAGACAAATGACTCAGGTAACCAAGCATGGGTGACGTGAGTAACACACATAATCGCGTAAGGGACATTGGATCTTTATGCATTCAATGTCCGATTTTGACATTGATAAATAATACGGTTGGGTCAATGAGGATGAAAACGATTGAGTCGGGTTCATCAAAAAAATAAAAGAATGATATAGCAATGGCAGAGGTTGTTAAGTACTGCCTTGAACCGATAGTCAACGAACTTGATGATTTAGAACGTAGAGGAATCCTCACGCGTACCGAGATTGCATAGTATATTACTCATCAAAGGGAGGCTTTCTAAATGTATCTCAATGATGATATTAAAGAGGAAAGGGATGCATTGAGAAATCATCATAGAAACGATGTGGAAGCACTATAAACCGAGATCGTGAAGAATTTATGAATAAAATAGTGAAGGAACATTCAAAGTAGCTTAGGAAGATAGAGCATGAATGTACTGAATTCTTGAGATGCAAAAAAGGGAATTGGAATATTGCATCTTGAACAAACGAGAAGAATTGTATCATAATTCAAGGGAGAGAGAGAAGGGGAAATCGATTTCTCTATCTCTTCTTCAAACATGTTGGTTTACCAAGATCTTCTTACATGTGATGTGATGAGTTTTTGTCTGATTCCTTCCCATACAAGGAACTCGAGAATGGCATGTTATGGGTAATTAAAGGAGCAATGAATTTTGATATTGGTGCAAACCCATCAACAGAAGAAGGTGGAGAAGATGAAGGAGTCGATGATCAAGTTGTTGATATCATCGATACTTTTAGACTTGAGAAGCAACCTTCATTTGACAGAAACAGCATGTGATGTACTGATGTTTATGAAGAGATACATAAAGCAACTAATCACTAAGTTGGATTCTGATAAACAAGAGCTCTTCAAGAAAAGGAAAGGACTTAATTAACTTGCCAAACTCAAAGGCTATTGAGAATGAGAAACGTCCTTTGAACTCTGACGAACACAACATAGAGATCGATTCTATTGATGTTAACGGCTGCGGTTTGTATGAATACGAGGAAAGTGTTCATGAGGAAGAGTCCAATAAGAGCATAACTACGAATATGAGCTTCCTGAAGATTTCAAGGATGAAAACGTGGTAGTAGGGATGATGATGATAACCACCACGGAAGTCGTGACCGTGACTATGATAGACGTAGAGATGATAGAGGAGATAAACGCCGCCGTCGGTCTCGTTCTTCAAGAAATAAATATAGAGAAAGAGAGAAAGTTCATGATAAGGACAAAGAAGGGGACTTGATCACAAAGATGGTGAGAAAAGCAACTAAGAGTGTTGTTGATAAAGAATCAAGACAAAAAAAAGTACAAATTGTTCCTAAATCTAACTTAGCTTGCTGTCCAAGAAACAAAAGGAAGAAGAAGAAAAAGATTCGGAAAATTTCAGTGGTTCTAAGTATTGATGTATCAACAAATCAAGAGAAGAAAAATGATTCACAGCGGGTCTTTGAGTGAAAACAACGTTGAGATGAGGCCAAAGATTATGAAATCTTTGACAAAGATCCTACAAGTGATGAAGAAGAAGAATGAGAAAGAGGAAAAAGTGTTCTAAAAAATCTTGAGAATTGTGGAGAGTGGAGAAACATATCGAAGCTGCAAATTTTAAAATGGTTGATATGAAAAGGAAGTTAGCAATATTAGCTGCAAATTGGTTATGCAAAAATGACAGGCAAGATACCACATCCAAGATGTTCAACGAAATGCGTCAAAGAGAGAAAATATGATGCTTCTCTCTAAAGTTGTGGCACAACGGAGGACAGAAAAGAGACAACGAGCTGCACAAAGCTTGATGCACAATCACAGGACGATCTTAAGAAACATGGAGCAGAGTCTGACAGTGACTGTTATGACCTCATGAAAGTCTTAAGAGTCTTTGCATCTACTGATGCTAAATATAGGTCTAAAGAGATTGCAATCAGACGACTCAATGCGTTTCTCTCTTATTACACTTCAAAGAAAGTTAAAATAGACATTTCAGTGATGACAAAACTCCAGCCATTGCTAATATCTTGCCTTTTAAGTAAAGGAATCTCGGACAACATGTTCAAAGTTCTAGGTGAGGTGGTGAACCATGTTGTGTATGATATGTTATATCTCCAAAAAGTCTCATGGTTCGGTCTACGTGATTATATTGCATCACAAAGCAAAACAAAGTTCGAGAGAGCGGTTTATATCTTCCAATGCTTAACAACGCCGCTTGAAGAAGAAGTGTTTGTGATTCATGTGACAGAGAATCTTTTTCCAGAGATCATAACAAGGCTGAACTCATCAAGAGAGACAACGGTAAATTACAGTTGCTGGGTTTTGGCGTTTACGGGTGCATTCTGTTCCATCATTCACTCAATAGAGATCCCAAGTCAAGATAATTCTGTTTGAGGAAATTGCATGTAAGATGATAGATGCAGTGAAAGAGCTTGTGGGAAGAAAAATGGAAGTTGAGTTGGTAAGGAGTGCTTTCAGATATTTGGAAACCATTGTGAAGAAACAATTGGGATGGTATGGTATGAACGAATACGAATTTGCTAAAGGCCTGCTTTGGAGACTGTATGAAATCCAAGGCATGAAAGGGGAAAGTAAGATGGTGTTGTGGAGAATCAATGTGATTCTGGAGAGAGGTGTGAAGGAGAGTGACAAAGAGCTCCCAAACAGTGATCTTTATCGGGTTAACCAATCTGCTGACGATTAGGAGTTTTATGATTTGAAATTCTGCAAAATCTAGTTTTTGATGTAGAGGACAATAAGATTGTACATAGACAAGTAAAGTGCACACGATTTTCATCTACACAGACTTAGTTTATAACTTTTACTGAGATTACTTTTAGATGTCAAAGCTCAAGTAGTATTAAAGAGAGAGAAAATCAATGCTTAATTTGAGAGTTTATAGGTTTAAAGGTTTGAAAATGGATATGATCAAATCTTTAGGAGTTTGCGTTGTATATGATCAGATCTTGAACAACAAGTAGTAACAAGAGCTTATAGGTCTATATTCACAATGATAATTTGAAAGTTTATAGGTTTATAGGTTTAAAAATGGAGATGATCAACGAGTGTACCATTAGAAATGTATTCGAACACTAGGAGTAACTCTCTGCTATGTCTTGTAAGCTTTTAATATCCAAGTTTGGAGCTTTCATTGGCACATAATCTGAGCTTTGTTTTACACGGTAATAGGTCCTTACCGTAGTAGACAGTTCGGAAGCCTCCATCTCCAAGCTCTCTAAAGAAATTTTCATGAACAAAGATACCATGAGAAAAATGTCAGTTCAAACTGAACACAGAACTTACAAAATGTTCATCAAAATAGGAATGTAAAACTCATATTGATGTTAGGTAGACCAGTTCCAGTTAGAAGGCCAGGCCGATAGGTGAGGGAGTATGCATTGGTTGAGTGATATTACTCGGTTTTAACGCTTTATAGTAAGCATTTATGCTTTCTATTCAACGTTATACGAGCTTTTCTCTGCAAAATTGGTGTTTTTACAGGTTTCTAGGTGTTCGGGACGTTTTGGGTGCAAATTAGCATATTCAGGTGCAGAATCCGGCAGAAAATTCTGAATATTTCCAACATTTGAAGATGTTCCCACCGATGGATGCAGCTGAAATTTTGACACAAGATAGCCACGTGAGTTAGCTTTCATATGCAAGTTGTTTGAAGTCGATCCATCGGTGCAATTAAAAGTTATGGCTATTTTACTAAAGACTAGTCAAGCTGCCTCGCATATGAAGCAGGTGCAAGCCAGACCGATCGATCCAAGCTGGACCGATCGGTCCAAACTCCCTGGAAAATCAGAAAACTCAGACCGATCGTTCTAGACCGACCCGGAGCACCCAGACCGACCAATCCAGCCCAGACCGACCATTACAGCCTCATGCGAGAAATTTAGAGATTTTCCATATTTTTGCACATGTGTTCTCAAGATTTATCAAGATTTCCTATTCCGATTTTACTTCTTTTAAATTATAAAAGCCTTGTGGCTTAGTTTTATTATTCTTAAGCTTTATTTTATTATTCTAAGTTTTTACTGGGAGAAGAATCATGAACCTTTGTGGAGAAGATTTCTGAACCCTATTTTATATTTATATCTATTTTAATTATGTGTTCTTCTCTGATTTTGTATTGTTTATGTTTTGCAATGTCTGAATAGTTCACTAGTTAGATTTTAGGGTTTACTAGGGAAACCAGGTTTGAATGTTAGGTTTAACTTTGCAGGATTAAACATTGTTAGGTTCTTAGTCTAAATTTGTTCTCAATGCTTGAATTAGATTGATCACCTAGTTCATGATTATAGGTTGATAAATACAAAGGGATTTGATTTAGAAACCTGACCTAATTTAGATGAATAAGTGTTTAAACTTGCGGGAGTGTTGTTTTAATGCTTATGAACAATTGAATCTGAGTTTTATTGCATGATCGGATTGTTTTAAAGACGGTGGAAGTTTTTCTATGACAATTCAATCATAGGGTCTAATACTCCGGGAGGAGATTATTCCAAATTCGTTTTTCATGTTGAGGATTATTTTCAATCTAAAATCTTGCATGTTAACTTGACTTTAAACCTGATTACCTACGGATTTCCCTAATGCCTAGCGTTTTATTATTATAAATTTTAAACCGTTCTAAATTACAGTTTTGAATTCGACAATCAAATTATTATTCTCACTTTAGCCATATTCGAGTTTTAACTGGACGTGCATTCTGGTATCTGTGGATTCGATACCCTTTACTATGCTACTTTGATATGTTCTCTGCAGTACTAGTTTAGGATTAAATTCTAAGCCTATCATAATTTTGGCGCCGTTGCCGAGAACCAATTGTGCCTTTCTAGTTTTTAATTAGAATTTCGTCTAAAGTTTTTAATTTTCAGTACTCATCTCGTTCTTCTTTGCTTGTCTTTGTCTTACAGGTGTATGAACAGAAGATCTGACAAATCATCTGAACTACTCAACCTAAGCAACTCAGAACTTGCAAAGCTAGAACGCTCAAACCGGAAAGCAAAAAAAGACGCTAGTTGATGATATCTTCAATCCAATCAATCCGATCGATCCTGATGGTCAACAACCACCTGCTATAGGCCTTAATTAGCTCATTAACCAAGGACATGGTTTGGAAATGGCAATCAACTGCCACAAGGCCAACCTCAAGGAGCAATGCAACAAGGAGAAATGCAACATCAAGTTCCTCCAGGAAATCCTGATCCTCATCACGTTCAACATCAAGTTCAACAACAAGAAAATGTTGATGCAAGACACTATGTCTTGTTTGGAAATCCAGAAAGAGTTAATCAGCTCAATGCTCAAGCTCATGCTATGCTCAACCCCCAGAACCATCCTCTAGTTAGTTCTTTCAACAATCCTCAAGCATTCTATGCTAATAGGAATCCCATCCAACCTCCTCCACCTCAGCGTAGGGAATATCAATTCCCTGTTTTGCAACAACCAATTCAGTGGTTTACCTCATGAGCATCCAATGAATCATATATATACCTTTGAGGATATTTGCAACACCATCAAGCTAAAATGGGGTATCAGAGGATTACAAACTCTGCAGTTTGTTCAGCCACTCTTTGGCTGACAAGGCAATTCGATGGTTGAAATCTCTACCGGCAGGATCAATAACTACATGGGATGACTGCAAAGCTATGTTCATTGGTCAGTTCTTCAATACTAATAGGACCAATGCTTTAAGGAAAAAGATCTCTGCTTTTTCTCAAACTCCTGCCGAATCATTCTATGAATCTTGGGAACGATTCAAAGAGCTGCTTCGTGATTGTCCACATCACGGTTTCTCGGATGTAAGTCTCCTCAATACCTTTTATAGAGGAATTGAACAGAAATATCAGTTTTCCTTAGATACAGCAAGCGATGGAGACTTTATGCAGAAACCTGTTCCTGATGCATATCGATTGATAGACAATTTGGNAAGCTGCTAACTCAGAGATCTCAAAGCTAAAAGGAGAATTCTCAGAAATGAAAGGGCTAATCACTCAGCTTTTAAAAGGTC
>OVBE01010730.1:0-14746 GCA_900406425.1 Iberis pinnata
TAAAAAAATTATAAAAAATTATGAAAATTTTTAAATTTTTAAAAAATTGAGAAATTACTAAAAATGATAGAAATTTTTTAAAAATTATAAAAAACTGCTTTTGAATAGTATATTTTCTATAAATGAAATAAATAGTCTAAATATGTAAAGTATGAGAATGTCAATATCTTAGACTTAGACTATGTAAATGTATCTTTTTACACTCATTATATTGAATTAAATTTCAGATTGTGTATGGTATAATGGCTTTAAATGATATATAGGAAACCTAAACACATTTTTTCTCCCTCAACCACCAGGTCCACCACCATTGTGATATTGTTCATATATTGGTCTACATCATCCAAATTAATCAATAACACCCAAATTATAATATATTTTAATTTTTAAAATAATTAATATATTTCTCTAATTTTTGAAAGCTACTTACATTTTCTTTTAAGAAAGATGTCATTTTTGGAAAATTTAAATTAAAATATAATAATTTATTTTTATAATTTATATAAATTTTTATAATTGTTTATCATTTTATGATTATTTATAATTTTTATAATTTTTTAATTTTTTTGTAATTTTTTGCGAGTTTTAATTATTTTTTATTTTTTTAAGTTTTTTTATAATTTTTATAATTTTTAAAAAATTTAATTTTTTATATTTTTTGTAATTTTTCTTTACTTTTTATTATTTTTCTATATTATTGTATTTTTTAATATTTTGTAATTTTTATTATTTTTGAATAATTTTTTAAGTTTTATTTTTATTTTATTATTAGATGAGGCTTTTTTCCAAAAAATTGGAAGAAAACAAAATTAAAATTCCGGTTTAATGTATAGTTTATATGGTAAATCAGATTTAGGGATTTATAAGTTTTTACGATTAAATATAAAGATATCTAAATATTTAACTTTCATAATACAGTATGGTTAAATAGCACTAGGTTTTATATTCGAGGGGAATATAGTTCGTGAGTCCAAAGAAATTCACAATACTTTTTAATTATATAAAAATGGTAAGTGAAATTAAAGACTAAGATCGATTTTTAGGCCGTGTCTATCTTATGGTCCATAAACTTTTCTAAATATTAAAGGCCCAATTGTTTTGAAGGAAAAAAAGACAATTGTTATTAAAAATATTTTCAAAATACAAGAAATATAATCAGAATTATTTAAATAGTGATATTGAATAAAAATGTGTGATCTTGAAAGGAAAAAAAATAAGTGAATTGATATATTTTATTTTATTTTCATCAAGATATGTTAATCTACTATATAAAATTCTATTATATAGTAGAGAGTTATTTATTTTATTTTTTTCTATGTTGCACAGGTCGATAAAACCTTTAAGAAGACGAAAAAAACAAAATAATAGTTTCGAATTTAGGAGAGTTACACTTACATATATGCTACATATACTTCCATAATAAGTGAAGTGGAGAAGTGGGTTGAAGATGAGTCAAGACAACTATAGTTTAGTGCCAGCAAACCGTAAGATCCACCAAATCATAAATTGACATAAATGACCCACTTCTAATAACTAATCCTCACCATTATGGGCAACTAATTCAGTATTCTATTCATATTTTTTTGAATATTCTATTCCTTCATAAAGTCAAAATGATTAAGAAGCAAATTAGTGATTTAACTCTTTCTCCCCCAGAATATTTTTGTAGGGTCAGTGATGCAGCAAGTATAATTTATTTTATATTTCTTACTTAGAAAATTCAAGTTGCATGGTCTAATTTAAAGTTGGACATTCGGTTTTAATTCATCTGTGCTTGGTTTCGATCAGTTCGGATATCTATTGATTCGATTAGTGACCAATTAACAACCAAAAATTAAACAAAAAAATCAAAAAATAACCAATGGAAAACAAAAATAACAATTTTTGACGAAAATAATCGATTAGTGTGTGCTAGACATCAATGTTGTCATAGGTGATAGGACATCAATGTGCTACTCCGCAACAACGAACATGTGGCAATAGACCAGTTTTATCAATACTAGGCGAAATAGATCATTGGCACTTGGTTCCATGCTTCGTGGGAGGAAAGATGGTCGGACATGCCAGGGCCGGCTCATATAGGTGGGCGGAGAGTGCGATCACCCCAGGACCCTGGCCCGTGTTTTATGATTTAGGGGTCTATTTTTTTATAATTTTTTGAAAATTTAGATATATATAATTTTCATAAATATATATTTTAAGATTTTTGAATAAATTTTATGGTTAAAATATAATACATAAAATTAGTAGTGTTACTTATTTTATATATATAATTAAAAATAAAAAAATAAAAAATCCAAGAATTATATTTTATCTATATGTCCATAATATTTTTGAACTGATCCCAACACGTTAAATGATTTCATACCAACGAGTCAACTACATTAGAGAGACGTTAAAGCTTTGGGAGCTGGAATAGCAGGCAGTTGTAAAACTGCTGAAGCGTATGGGGAGGAGAGTCATGGGTTTAATACTTCTCGGCATGTGTCAACATACCTTTTATACGTTTTGTATGTTTTTTTGTCAACTTAAGTATATTAAATCATAAACAGTACAATTCATCAGAATATACGACCAATCCCAATCGGAACATTACAAACCCAAATTGGATAACTGACCTCAAGTTGAGGTAAACATGAGCTAAGATAGTCACTAAACCTAATCTAAAACTACTAACACTCCTTAGAAGGAGGATGATTAATCCATGAACGAGAGAACCTCTTATTCCTTTTACTCGGAACTCTGTCGATTTAGAAATATATCGCAGGTGATCGTACCTGAGAAGTTGCATGTTGAGACCTAAGACACATAAGTTGACAATTTTGAAGCATAAGAAAAGACACTACAAAATGATATGAGTCCATATAAAAAAAGAACAAAAAAAGCTCATATCCCTCCAGAAGGCCAAATTGGAACACAATACCCAATAAACCCACAAATGAGAAATTGGCGCAGGAAAGGAAGGGACTTCCACATGTCTAACATGCAACCAAGACGGCGAATGCCACCTAGCAGTCGCAGCACCACCGGAGATGGTCAGAAAGCGGATGCCCCAGCCTTCGCTTGATATCCAAATGTCGGATCTCAGACTGTTTTCAGTTGGGTGCCTCGCCGGAAAGAGTTAAAGCCATGCAAGTTGAAACCAAATCGTCTCTGACAGATCTTCAGTCTCCGCAAATCCAAACCGACACTTCTTTTCCGGATTGTCCCAATCTCCAACCAGATCCTTGACATGCAAAGGGCAGAACCTTGAGATCTGCTGAAAGCAATACAAATCAACTCCTTTTCCAGGATGAGTCACAACGTGACTGTATTTTTTCCATGAGCAATGACCATAGAAGGATGTAGATATGCAAAAAGATGCATGCAGAGAAACTGAAGGGTAGCGGAGCATCCAAGACGTCGCAAGCGTCGGTGATGGAAACATAAAAAAAAAAGATCGTTGGCGATGTTGACAAAAAAAAGAAGCAAAAAAGATTTATGTACAGGAGACCGACACCGGCATAAAGCCGGACGCCGGCGATGAGGACAATTAGAAACGGAGACCAACATGGAAGAGAAATGCGAGAGTTTTTAGTTTTAAAGAGAATCCTAAATATATACCTTTTGTATGTTTTAAGGTCTAATGCTTGCATAGTTCGGATATTTAGTTAGTTTTAAAAGAATTATATTTCTCGTTAAATTTTTTTTCAACGAATATTTTTCGTTAATTAATTCTTGTTCAACGAGTTACTCAACTCGATTTATTTCATGTTACCGCAATTTATTTGGATTTCTAAATTGTATTTCAAACATTTGTTGCTAATAACATTATCTTTCTATTCGGATGTAAGATAATAGACATATTTAACATTATAAAGAATTAAGATATTACACATTAGACCACTACCAATTAATCAACAAAATAAACATGTTCCAAAAACAGAAAAAGACATAGAAATATCACACTTCGTATAAATTAATTGAATGGTACACGAACTCTCTAATTTTTGCCCGTTTAATACACGAATTTGTTTCGTTGCCATATTAATTCTCATATTTTCATTCGTTGCCATTTTAAATCCCAAACAATTTAAAATCGTAATTTTCTCAAATTTTCGTTAGTCAACTTAACAGATCCGTTANTCACTCATATTTTCTCTTTCATCTTCTTCTTGGTTTCTTTCATCTGCTTCATTTTTTTTTTCATCTTCTTCATCTTCTTCATTTGTTTTCATCTTCTTCATCTTTTCGAATTTTTTCTCTTAATAATTTCATCACCTCTATTACAAAAATCTCAAACGAAAGTAAAATCAGAAGAAAAAAAAATCTAGATCTATTTTTTGTGAAACTTTGCAAAATAAAAACTGTCCCTTTACTGCAATGTTTTCCTATATTCGAGGATTGTTCTTATCATCTAAACAAGAGCCATAGCTTCAAGTAGATTTTTGTAATTTCAGAGATAAGTAACATTTGGAGCAATTACTACCTAATTTGGGAATTTAGAGTTAGGGTTTGTGAAAAAAGGAACAAAATTGTAGTAGAATAAAAGTAGAACGCATTAAAAGTCCAAAAATTTCCAAGAAAAGCCATGATTTTTCAGAAGAAGATGAAAAAAGATGAAGAAGATGAAGAAGATGAAAAAAGATGAAGAAGATGAAAGAGAACGATGGGAAGGATTTTTTTTTCTTTTTTTTTTGTTTTTTTCATTTTGTTTTGTTTTTTGTTTTTAACAATAAGTTGACTAACAGATCTGTTAAGTTGACTAACGGAAATTTGAGAAAATTACGATTTTAAATTGTTTGAGATTTAAAATGGCAACGAATGAAAGTATGAGAATTAATATGGCAACGAAACAAATTCGTGTATTAAACGGGCAAAAATTAAAGAGTTCGAGTATTTTTAAAGTTTTTTCCCTAACCAAAAAGATAACACTATATTAGAGCATAATATCACATCAACGCATGCGCTTGATTTCCCTAAATTATTTTCCACTTGCATAACAATAATGGAAAATTTTTGTTAGAATCTCGGACTTTAAAAACTAAGTCTAAAAATTCCTAATTGATCAACAAAAATTAAATTTATTTTGATCCCACTAAAAGTTATTATGCATAATTCTGATTTCACATATATATAAAAAGATTAATCGTTGACGACAAATAATTTAGCTAACTATACATTTACATTACCATTGCGGTTTCATATTCTCGAATAAAATCATGATGTTGTTAGCTCCATTGTTTTAGAGGAGATATCTCTTCTTACTTCCACCATAAAAAAATGTAAATCAAAATTTTCTTTAGACGTTAATAGTCTTATATTCCAATTATCAATTTTGTCTTTTATCTGCTTTACTCAATTTTTGATAGAATTACATTAAATACAAAAAATGTTCTAAAAATATCATCAAAACCACTCAAATATCTTTCTTCAAAGAAAAAAACATAAAAGTAATCTTTAAGAGTATAATTATTTTTCTTTTGATGTAGGATTTACTTTTAAAATTTTAGAGCTAATATCAAAAACATAATAATAAAAAAAACTATACGTAATTTAGTTTTGTGATATTTGTAGGAAAAACGTCTTTAGTTGTATTTTAAAAAAAAATATTTTATTTTATTTTTGAAACAAAAATATAAAAGTAGTATTTTTAGTCATTGCTCTTTTTATATGTAACGCAATTTTCTATTTAATTATGTTATTTAATCAATGAAACTGGTGCATATTGACCTAACAGATATATAAGAATGCAATGGAAAATGTAATTTTAATTTAACTTAACAGCGTATTTTTCATTTTGTTATTATTTGTATTAGTATTTTTTATCGTCTATTAAATTAAAGAAAAGATATAAAACCCGAATTACACTAGATAAAATATTTGATATAAGCTAAAAATCAGCCGACTAAACAAAACTTTCAGAGCCAAAAGATAAGCTAAAAAACAAAAATCAAAACCCGATAACAAACCACTTAATAATAACTCAATGCCCACAAACCAATTCATCCAAAGTAGACTATATTTCCAATGCCAAAAGAAAAATTGAATAAAACCGGACTAGAGAAGTTTAAACAAATGATAAGGATACAGTTCTACTCGAACATATTTCTTTTCTGCATAACTGGAATCATCCTATTACCGAAAACCAAGACCATAAATCAAGTAAAGATCATATAAGAAAATCAGAGAGAACTTGATTTTGGAAGAACCCAAATCTGCACAATAGCTCTAGAAAAAAAAAAAAAAAAAAAAAATGCTGGAAAGGAAAAAGGCACTAGAAAACTCTAAAAAGAATTTGGAACAACCTGAAAAACTGATAACTACACAGTCCAAACAGAGAGATCAAGTAAAGGAATGAACATCAGTTTATTATATTTCTTAAAGTTGGATACTAGAGAATCTAAAAATTCTTCTGAATCTTGTTCAAGTGAAAACTAGATTGTTGGGTTCTTTTTATTTCTACAGTTGTCCCTCTTCTTAGTCCAAAAACAATCATTACAAAAAAACAAGAGAAATGATTCCAGCATCCGGATATTGTTGGCGTGATTTAGAATAATAATTATTTTATTTAACCTCTAACGACAAAATATTAATATGCCATGATCTACTTCAACAAAAAACATAAAACGAAAACCACTAGATAACATTTTAGCATTAAATAAATAGAGAGTGCATTTTAAGTTTTTAGTTGGCAAAGAAAAAGATAAAATTAAAGAAATAGAAGCCAAAATTAAAGATTTATGACATAAGGAGGTAAAGAGTTGACTAGAATTAATGAAATAAGAGAGGTAGACACGAGGCATACTGGATCCAACGGTGATCAGAGGCACAACTTCCCAAGGAGTATGTAGGAACTGTTGCTATTTTGACTTTTCCAACATGAAAGTTCTTCTTTCCTCAACTGGCCAAATCATAATTGTGCGTTTGTACGAAAGAATTAATTCTACATTTTTCCTTTACACATGCTTTGACCAAACTTTGTTCAAATTCTGGTACCCCCTAACCACCAAAAATGTACTATTTCTCCTATATCATTTGTTAAGACATATTCTTTGAAAATATTAGCATTTTTTGGGAATAAATTGAGATTTTATAAACATAAATTTTAGTCAGCATAAATTTTAAGAAATCAAATTGTAATTGATCTCTCGACTCGATTCCTTCTCTAACAAAAACGACGCTCCTACTATTTCTTTGGGTTTGGCAATCGGTGGTTCTTTTAGCACCGCCGTCAGTCCCCTTTTTTTTTCTTTGCTTTTTGTTTCTATCAGTATTTAGTGTAGCAATTTCGCAAGGTAGGGGATCTTGTCCGGTTTGCTCTTAGTCAAAGTGGTTTCGGTTGAGTCAAGAGATCCTGATCCTAAGCACCGGTGAGGAATCGCCGGACCACTAAGGCCAACGGTGCAGCCAAGCTGCGAACGATTTCTCCCTCTCTCTCTGTCGGGCACATATATGCGGTTCAAGTTTGTCGTCTCTTGCGGGTTAGCATTGGTTAGGTGTTTCAGTTTGGACCAAACGGTTTGTTTGGACCTCTTTGCTCTGTTTGGATTTCGTGACGTCTTCCTTTTTGTCTTGCGGTGGTAGTGTTTGTTTTGTCTTGGTCTAGATTGTTGGATCTCGGTCTCTCTGCTCTTGCTGATTGTTTTTGCTAGTTCGGGTTTCAGTCATGCGGTTTTTCCTCTTAGTTCCAAGGTTCATGTTTTACCTCGATTTCTAGCATGATCATTTTTTCTGTGGCATCTTTCATACCGCTTTCCTTTGTCAAGCTTCTCATATCTCCTCTTTTGAGGTTTTTTTGCGAATCGAGCATTTACCTAGATCAAGTTTATCGCGGTGTTGATTTTTACTTGATTCTAGCTTCGGTTTTGGCATCGGAATAACTTTCACTATATAGGCCTGGCTTCTGCTACAGTTTAATTTCTGTCAACCGTTCTCGCTCATTTGGATCGACTCTTACTCTATTTTAGCTTAGGAAGATTCATAACTTAAGCTGCTTTGGTTTGTTAACTATGTTTGATTTCATTTTGAATTAATGGTTTAGTAGGTTTTGGATGTACATTTTCTTGATTTTGGGGTTTTTTTTGAATTCTCACATTTTGACTGTTTTAAGATATTCTATATGTATTTTAGGATTTCCATGTTTACAACTTTATGATGAAAAAAAAATCAGCATAAATTTACACGATTGTCAACACAATGTAGATTTTAATTTTGGAGAAACAATTCACGACTTAAAATATTTAACTTGCAAAGTTAATAATAAAATAATCAGCAAAATTTTACCATTCTAACATATAGAAGTGTAACCCTAATCGTCTAATGTGGCATGATTAATACAAATTTTCAAGCTTTTTTTCACTTGATTACATTAAAGAAAAAATTGAATATAATTCTAATTAAACACGATACGATACATGAAACAAAATTGACATGACATTACTTCCAGGGTTAAAAATTCAAACAAAGGACACAAAAATTATAAATCAAATCTGTACTACAATAATTAAAAAGATAAAATCCGAAACACACTCGAAGAAAAGAGAAAGGGCGATGAAAAGCAAAAAACAAAGCTTGAGACAACGAAGAAGCTCCAAAATAATCAAACCAAGATATAGAAAAAAACTACCACAATTTTGGTGCACCCTTCCATAGTGAATTCGAAAGCTACCTTCCAAATAAAAACGGAGCAACTCCATTGACAAAAATAACTATAATCCGAGGAAAGAAACCTGAGGACCACTGGAAAAGGCAACGGACAACAGACAAAGTTTAAGACACCTAAAGAGAACCAAAGGAGGTAAAAACCTCAAACTGGTCTAAAGAGTAGAGACAAGGAGCGACACTATCACAATCGAAAAACACTAAATCAAAGACGACAAAAAAAAAAAAATCGACTAGGTAAAACAGAGACCAAAGCAAAGAAACACTTACCTCAAAACGAAAAGAACCACAAACTCCAAAAAAGTTGGAGTCATTATAAGATAACCACCAACCAAAGAAAAAAAGAAAGAGCAGGGATGAACACACTTACTACCAACACTAACCTAAACTACCAGCAACGACCTCTAACACATGGCATCAAAAATACCATAAATGAAACCTCACTAAAGCCTACAATGCCAAGAAAAAGCCTCTGGGAGCAAACCTCTGCAGAAAATCTTCAAGACACGTGCTGGAACAAGCTGAGGACAAGCAACCCGATGCTAAAAGAGAAAGAAAAAATGGATAAAGTTGAACTAGCAGCCGTGAAAGAGAAATGAGATCTACCACCAAGATAAAAAGTCGTTCACTGAATAAAGTCTCCGTAACGACGACTAAAAATGTTAGCGACCATCTACCACCGGCGAGTAGGAGAATCTCAACGAACTGCACTAGTCACCACTGAAAAGGAATCTTTTTAAAATTCTAAACCCTAAAACACCAAAATAGAAAAAAAAAAAACAAAAAATGTTAAGGAAGACGTGAAAAAAAGGCAATGCCGGTTTTCTGAAATAAGCAAAAACGACGATTGGTTAAATAAGAGAAGATAAATAAACCTAGTATTTTGTGTAAGTACAAAATTTCAAGCTAGATTGACCATTTGAGAATGTTGTTGTTGTTAATATCCTTGCGATTTACGTTAGAAAGAAAGACAGAAACGATTGAGGTAAATATCTTGCGCTCTAGAATTTTTTTATTAATCAGTGTGCTAAATATTATTTACTTAATTCATTTTCTTTTATAAATATCAACTATAAAATTTAATTTTTATGATTTAAAAATTAAAATTTTCTTATAAATTTAATTATTGGACTACGGCGAGCCAATCCAAACTCAAATCCTATTAAAAGAAAAAAATACATTTGTATAATAAATGACCAAATTTGATTTCTAATATGATAATAAGACAAAAGAGATGACAACCATGATATCACTTGCACCTTGTTTCAAATTATAAATTCGAATATAGTTTTGAAAAACTAGAGTTTAATATTAAAATTTATTATTTAAAGTAAAAATTTAAGGTACTTTTAAATTTATTGTATTTCAAAATTTTTATAAACAATTGGTAACAATCAAGCACATATGTTTTTTAAAAGAAAATTTCGTTTTTAACCTTCAAAGTTGCATTCACTAACAGTTTCAATTTCTATGCTCAACAAATAACAATTTAGCCATTAAAACTGATTTAATTTACAAATTTAGCATAAAAAACTTTCAAGTTAATTTTTTAACCCTGTTTAAATAGTTAAGAGAACATTAACCGCAATAATAATAATAAAATATTATAATATTCTATAAAATCATAAAAATTAATAAATTTTTTTGTAAATAGTTATAAATTTTTTTAAAAGTTTATAATTTTTTTCAAAATTTATACAATATAAACAATTATATAAAACAGTAAAAACTTATTTAAGAACTATGAAAATTATATAAAATTATAAAAACTTATTTAAAAATAAAGGAAAATTATAAAATTATGCAAGATTAAAAAAATTTATAAAGGATAAAAAATATAAAAAATTGGACCTTGAATATTATGCTTTCTATAAAAGAAAGAAGTATTCTAAAAATATGTAAATGATGAAAATGTCAATATCATAGACCTAGACTCTTGTATATATATTTGTTATGTTTTTTTTATAATACTTTATATATTATAATTTTAATTGTTTTCATATTTTTATAATTTTTTAATATTTTTATAACTTTATAATTTTTTAAACCTTTTACAATTTATAATTTCTTATAGGTTTTTTTAAAAAAATTTAAAATTTTTTTCAGATTTTTTCGTAATTTTTATATTGTTTTATTAATTTTCTTTTATCCGTTAGTGTCGTGTTAAAAATTTAACGGCTCTAAAATTTCAAAGTTTTTATGTTAAATTTTTAATTTTGAGAACTAAATTACAAAGATCAAGTGATATAGTGATTGTGTCATCGTTGTTGTATTCTTACCAAATCATAATTCAAATATGATCATATACATAATAAATGTATTTTTTTAATTTATGGAGTTTACACTATGACCTAAAAATTAAATACTCCCTCTGTTTCACAATGTATGTAGTTTAAGGTTAGGGCACAACTATTAAGAAAATTATTTAATTTTAAATATTCCAAGATAAAAACCGCATTCCAAAACAAACCAACCAATAATAAATCATTCTGCAGAATATAAAGAGTCAAAAAACACAAAAATACATTAAATTTTGCATTGAAAAGTGAAAACAACAATCATTTTGAAACAAATTTTTTTCTCTAAAACTACTTACATTGTGAAACGGAGGGAGTATAACAAAAAAAGGAGAACCAAAATTAAAGTTGTGAGTAAATGCAACTCAATGTTTTTTTTTAAAGAAACCTATAATATTATATTAATATCTTTCATTATTCTTTATATTCTATTTCATTTATAGTTTCCACCAAAAAAATCATTTTCCCTGCACAGAAGTCAACTCTCTCTCTCTCATTCTTCTTCGACGTCATCTCTTAGAATTCTACCATGGACAAACAACTACAGTTGTAATCTGAGCTTATATTTCTCTTGTTTTTGAATGTTCGATATCACAAGAGAGAAACAAAGATTGGTCTTTGTGGTGTTCCTAAGATGGGTAACGGAATCGGGAAGCTGAGTAAATGTTTCAACGGCGGAGCATTAGGTCGCCGGAAAAAAGATATGACAATTATGGAGCCGGATCTTCTCGACGAAGGTCTAGGTCACTCCTTCTGTTATGTGAGACCCGACCCGACACTAGTTTCATCTTCAAAGGTTCACTCAGAGGAAGAAACGACGACGTTCCGTACAATCTCCGGTGCATCAGTAAGTGCTAACGCCGCGACTCCACTCTCTACTTCTCTCTACGATCCGTACGGACACATCGACCGAGCCGCCGCTTTCGAAAGCACGACTTCGTTTTCGTCAATCCCTTTGCAGCCGATCCCGAGGAGATTCGGTCCAATAGTTCCGGGTTCGGGTCCACTGGAAAGAGGATTTCTTTCGGGTCCAATCGAAAGAGGATTCATGTCCGGTCCACTTGACGGTTCAGGTCTATTCTCCGGTCCACTTGATAAAACCGGTTCCGATCAATTCCAACGTAGCTTCTCTCATGGTTTACCAATCAGGGCCGGGTCAAAAAAAGGATCCTTAGCTCGGATCATCCGAAGAGCAATCTCCAAGACGATTACTCGAGGACAAAACTCAATTGTGGCTCCGATTAAAGGAGTCGTAACAGTGAAAGAACCTGATTGGGTATTCGGGTCGGATAAACCCCGGAACCACAACGAGAATCTTACCGTCAATAGCTTGAATTTCAGTAGCGAAGGAAGCTTATTAGACGACGACGTTTCGCTCGAAAGTCAAAATCTCCAGTGGGCCCAGGGAAAAGCCGGCGAGGATCGTGTACATGTCGTCGTATCGGAGGAGCACGGATGGCTTTTCGTCGGAATCTACGACGGATTCAACGGTCCAGATGCACCTGATTATCTACTCTCACATTTATATCAAGCTGTTCATCGAGAGCTCAAAGGGTTATTATGGGATGAACCAGGAACTGACTCAAGATCCAATTTCGATAAATCTTGCGATGATCCTGATTCTTGCCCGAGCGGAATCAGTAATTCAAAGGAGGAGGATCGGATGCCTAGGAAATGGGAAGAAAATCAACGAAGGTGGAGATATGAGTGGGATCGAGAGAGACTCGATCTCGATCGTCTATTGAAGGAAAAGATACATCGGAATAGTTGGTCGAATCCGAATCCGAATCCTGATCCGGATCCTAACTCATCAGACGTTTTGAAGGCTTTGTCACAAGCTCTGAAGAAGACGGAAGAAGCGTATCTGGAGAATGCAGATATGATGCTCGACGAAAATCCTGAACTAGCTTTAATGGGTTCTTGTGTTTTAGTGATGTTAATGAAAGGTGAAGATGTTTATTTAATGAATGTGGGTGATAGTAGAGTCGTGCTTGGGCAAAAAGTCGAATCGGATTATTGGATAGGGAAGATTAGACAAGATTTAGAGCGAATCAACGAAGAAACCATGAATGATTTCAATGGAGAACGAGCTAGTTTGGTCTCTAATTTATCAGCTTTGCAGCTGACTGTTGATCATAGCACAGACATAGAAGAGGTAGAAACTTTGACCTTAATGTTGATCCTTATTTATTGAAGGAATTATTCATTTTCAAGTTGATGAAATCCAGATTTGTTGTTCAGGAAGTTGATAGAATCAAAAAGGAGCATCCAGATGATGATAACGCGGTGACGAATGAACGGGTTAAAGGTTCACTAAAGGTTACAAGAGCCTTCGGTGCCGGTTTCCTTAAGCAGGTATGTGAACGTTCATCATCTCTTTATTCTTGGTGATGTTAAGATTTGAGCATTAGGTCTGAATTTAACTTTTGGGTACTTTCGTTGCAGCCTAAATGGAATAATGCGCTTCTTGAAATGTTCCAAATCGATTACAAAGGAACATCTCCTTACATCAATTGCTTGCCATCACTCTACCATCATAGATTAGGCTCGAAGGACCGATTTCTCATACTATCCTCGGATGGTCTCTACCAATATTTCACTAATGAAGAAGCGGTTGCAGAGGTCGAACTCTTTATCACATTGCAGCCTGAAGGTGACCCGGCTCAGCATTTGGTTCAAGAGCTTCTTTTCCGCGCTGCCAAGAAAGCTGGTACAGTATCAAAAACTCATAGAAATTCTTTGATTTTAAGTGTTGGATTGATTTTTTAAAATCTTAATTTTGATTCTTATTTGATAATTGTAGGTATGGATTTCCATGAATTGCTTGAGATACCACAAGGGGAACGGAGACGGTACCACGATGATGTTTCCATTGTTGTGATCTCATTAGAAGGAAGAATGTGGAAATCTTGTGTATAAAACATAAACCATTTATGAACATAGAGAAAACTAACAGTGGTCTCTCATGGAATCTAAAACCTCAGAAACTTGGGAAGATAGATTAATTATGTAACGTGTTAATAAACTGTTAGAAGAAGTTTTGCCTTTGAATCAAATCAAAAGTCTCAATAAAAAACGACTCACGTTTATCTGTCTATTTTGATGGTCTTTAAAACAAACCCTTTGACTTAGAAATGAAGACAATGATATAAATTCGATATTTGTGGAAACCCTTTGCTTATTTGTCAATGCAAGCTATTGAAGTAGTTAGTGTCTTCCAACTTCTACCTGTAATGGAATAGAGAAATAAATGTGGGAAGAGTAAGAAGAGGAAGTGGTGGTTATGAGATGGAGAGAGTTAAAGAAGCTATCCACTTTTGTCCCATGTTATGGTTTAAATTACTCTTCACTTCCCACCAAATCATGGCATCTCTGTACTCTTTACCACCAATTCAGGCAACAGAAAGTTTGGAACTTTCTGTTCTTATTAGTCCCCATTGTACATTTCTCAAGTCTCCATCTTTGTACTTGGAATGCATATTAGCTCTTTCTTCTTCTTTTGTTTTACCTCCACTGAATTGTAGATTAAGTGGAAAGGAAACTAATAACAGGCAACGGGTTTTATAGAAAACATATTTTATACAAAAAATTTTGGAAGCTAATTATAAAGGTTGTAAGTGTCAACGTAATAAAATTGGTTAAAAAAAGTAGCTCTCAAAGTTTTAAATAGAATACATTTGGTTCAAAAACAAAGTGATCTTTTATGATTCCTAAATAAATTTCTTATAAATAGATTTGAAAAAGACAGCATAATTATATATATATATATATATATATATATATATATATATATATAACATATTAAA